>JBBDGP010001126.1:1402500-1587500 GCA_037952835.1 Lithobates septentrionalis | reverse complement strand
ATTTCTTCAGTGTTGTCACATGAAAAGATATAATAAAATATTTACAAAAATGTGAGGGGGGTACTCACTTTTGTGAGATACTGTATATATACTGTATATACATATACAGTGGAGACGGAAAGTATTCAGACCCCCTTAAATGTTTCACTCTTTGTTATATTGCAGCCATTTGTTAAAATCATTTAGGTTCATTTTTTTCCTCATTAATGTACACACAGCACCCCATATTGACAGAAAAACACAGAATTGTTGACTTTTTTGCAGATTTATTAAAAAAGAAAAACTGAAATATCACATGGTCCTAAGTATTCAGACCCTTTGCTGTGACACTCATATATTTAACTAAGGTGCTGTCCATTTCTTCTGATCATCCTTGAGATGGTTCTGCACCTTCATTTGAGTCCAGCTGTGTTTGATTATACTGATTGGACTTGATTAGGAAAGCCACACACCTGTCTATATAAGACCGTACAGCTCACAGTGCATGTCAGAGCAAATGAGAATCATGAGGTCAAAGGAACTGCCTGAAGAGCTCAGAGACAGAATTGTTGCAAGGCACAGATCTGGCCAAGGTTACAAAAACATTTCTGCTGCACTTAAGGTTCCTAAGAGCACAGTGGCCTCCATAATCCTTAAATGGAAGACGTTTGGGACAACCAGAACCCTTCCTAGAGCTGGCTGTCTGGCCAAACTGAACTATCGGGGGAGAAGAGCCTTGGTGAGAGAGGTAAAGAAGAACCCAAAGATCACTTTGGCTGAGCTCCAGAGATGCAGTCGGGAGATGGGAGAAAGTTGTAGAAAGTCAACCATCACTGCAGCCCTCCACCAGTCAGGGCTTTATGGCAGAGTGGCCCGACGAAAGCCTCTCCTCAGTGCAAGACACATGAAAGCCTGCATGGAGTTTGCACCTGAAGGACTTCAAGATGGTGAGAAATAAGATTCTTTGGTCTGATGAGACCAAGATAGAACTTTTTGGCCTTAATTCTTAGCGGTATGTGTGGAGAAAACCAGGCACTGCTCATCACCTGTCCGATACAGTCCCAACAGTGAAGCATGGTGGTGGCAGCATCATGCTGTGGGGGTGTTTTTCAGCTGCAGGGACAGGACGACTGGTTGCAATCGAGGGAAAGATGAACGTGGCCAAGTACAGGGATATCCTGGACGAAAACCTTCTCCGGAGTGCTCAGGACCTCAGACTGGGCCAAAAGTTTACCTTCCAACAAGACAATGACCCTAAGCACACAGCTAAAATGGAGTGAAAGGAGTGGCTTCACAACAACTCCATGACTGTTCTTGAATGGCCAGCGAGAGCCCTGACTTAAACCCAATTGAGCATCTCTGGAGAGACCTAAAAATGGCTGTCCACCAACGTTTATCATCCAACCTGACAGAACTGGAGAGGGTTTGCAAGGAGGAATGGCAGAGGATCCCCAAATCCAGGTGTGAAAAACTTCTTGCATCTTTCCCAAAAAGCCTCATGGCTGCATTAGATCAAAAGGGTGTTTCTACTAAATACTGAGCAAAGGGTCTGAATACTTAGGACCATGTGATATTTCAGTTTTTCTTTTTTAATAAATCTGCAAAAATGTCAACAATTCTGTGTTTTTCTGTCAATATGGGGTGCTGTGTATACATTAATGAGGAAAAAAAATGAACTTAAATGATTTTAGCAATTGGCTGCAATATAACAAAGAGTGAAAATTGAAGGGGGTCTGAATACTTTCCGTCCCCACTGTATATATATATATATATATATATATATATATATATATATATATATATATATATATACAGTATCGAGATATATATATATATATATATATATATATATATATATATATATATATATATATGAAATTGTATACAGTATCTCTCAAAAGTCAGTACACCCCTCACATTTTTATTATATATTTTCATGTGACAACACTGAAGAAATGATACTTTGCTACAATGTAATGTAGTGAGTGTACAGCTTGTATGACAGTGTACATTTGCTGTCCTCTCAAAATAACTCAACACACAGCCATTATTGTCTAAACCGCTGGCAACTAAAGTGAGTACACCCCTAAGTGAAATGTCTAAATTGGGCCCAAAGTGTCAAAATTTTGTGTGGCCACCATTATTGTCCAGCACTGCCTTAACTCTCTTGGGCATGGAGTTCACCAGAGCTTCACAGGTTGCCACTGGAGTCCTTTTCCACTCCTCCATGATGACATCACGGAGCTGGTGGATGTTAGAGACTTTGCACTCCTCCACCCTCCATTTAAAGGATGCCCCACAGATGCTCAATAGGGTTTAGGTCTAGAGACAAGCTTGGTCAGTCCATCACCTTTACCCTTAGCTTCTTTATCAAGGCAGTGGTTACCTCTGGCTACCTCTGATCTATCATATTTAAGTCCAGAAAAGTGAAAAAGGATGCAGACCTTTTCTGTTTTGTCTTTACAAACCTGGACAGACTCTGAGGTAGGTCAATGTAAATGGACACAGAGACTTGCATTGAGCTTCTGATCAGGTCCACCTGAAAAACTGATCGAAAAGCCCATGTTAAAGGGGCCCTAAGTTGTTTAGGCTTCAATCAAAGTCGCTGTCAAGGAACGTTTGTCCTCATGGGGAATCAAAATGTAAGAGAGCCAAATGTAAATTACCTATGGAGGTAGTGAGTCAGTCAAGTAAGTGAATTTAAGCATGCTTAGAACTAACATAAATTTATACAGCAAAAAAGGGGGCATACTTGATGGACCGCTAAAGCCGACCATGGACTGCTTGACTCTCGGCCAGTTTAGCAATAACGCAATTACTGCATGCAGCTTCAAATTTCACATCATTTGAAAGATTATTTGTGATACAACAATCTGACTATTCTTGCCCTCTACAATATTCTTAGTTTATGTCTTGCTTCATTTTTTATGCTGCTCCTGAAATGTCATACAATAGAGCAGTATATCATTGAATGAGGTTATTTTGATTCCTTCAAAACTAAAAGAATGCTAAAATAAAAGATAAAAATAAAGTATTAATATTTTGTGATTCCTCTGTACTGCCTGAAAAAAAAACTCTTTATGTGACAAATCAATCGGTAATTTGACAGTTTTTAATGCTGGAACATAGAGTAGGAGGGAATGAAAGCTCTACAGAAAGCACATTTAAAAACAGTCAAAGACAGCAAACTAGTGGGAACTAATACAGCCTAATTATACTCTGACAGACAATATTATAGACTCTCCCATTCCCTTATAATTTTAATGAAGCACAATGAATGTAAAAATATTAAACTTTTTTTTTATGAACGTTAAAATGCTGCACATTCTATTCTATGAAAATGCAATGGTATGGGAAAGTAAAATAATTGTTATGAATGTATGCTTTTCATTTAATAATAAAATCAGCATACTCTCTATGGCAGTGTATACAGTACTGCACAAAATTTTGTAAACATCTGACCATTGCACCCACTTAATTTTTTGCCACACCTCCAAATTTTTGGTGAAGGATATTGTTAATCCTACAGCAAACAAATCCTCAGCTCTCTCATTCACCATTAATACAGGTATTGGGATAAAAATAATAAAGACAAAAGCAAGGAAGCAGAGCCTTTTAAGGTCATCTAGGAGAGGCAAAATGTGATTTACCAATTTACCAGTGCTTTTTTCTCTGACTTCCTAGCAAGGTTATTCCTATTACCCAAACCAGATCTACTGGAGGACACATAACACTATACAGATCTGCTTCCTGTAACTTCATAATAGCATTTCTTTGTGTCTGATTTTCTTTTCCTCGAGTCATAAGCCTGGCTTCTTTCTTCCTTGTAGAAGATTACAGTTCCAATGAAATTGTCTTGCTCATCACTGCCTTGTAGATTTACTTGAGTGCCTTGCTTTAACAATCGGACTGTTTCACATATAGGAACTCAGTGGTAATTGCTCCTGACATTACAGAAACTGCTAAAGCCTCCAATTTCTGTTTTTATGTATTTTTGCCACGGTGGAAATCAATGCAGCAAAGAGAAAATCATTTGTCATATATAAACTAAATAACAGCAAAATTGACACATTTTAAACTGGGGTATTGAAAAGGTTTGTATTGATTTTGGGACAAATAAGTCTATTTTGAATGCTGTGTTATGGAAACAACGTGTGGCTTGCCAAGTAATCACTTATCTCTCTGCATTTGTATGCAGTCTGATACAGCCTGAAACAGCTGTTTCCTTAAACAGAATAAAAGATGTACAGAAAAAGCAGGAAGAAAAAGAAGTCTATTTCATTGTTTCCCAACTTTAATCATAAAGTCAAAGCACTGACTAACAGTTGTGATTTGTAGCATACAAAACTTGCAATCAATGGTTTTGAGGATATAGAGTTCCTATGAATGGAAGGGAAATCTCAATGTTCAATATTTAGGGGGTTTAGTCATGCAATCCTATGCAGCAGTTCCATATAAACTAAGTTGTGTAGTCATCTGTCACACTTGTTTTGTGGATAACTAAAGATGCATCTTTTGCACAACTGTGATTCTATAGCACAACCTTTAGAAATAAAATTACAGGGCCGCATACATGGAGCTGAACGGTGCAGACATGCCAGCCTGAAGCTCCGCTCTCAGGGGGAGGTGAAAGCCAAATAATAGCCACTGTCCGTGAGACATTCACACTTTAATAATACCTACTTGGGCCATTTGAGTCCCAGGAGCTGGCGGTGTATCCATAAATGATCCTCGGTGGGATATGAGGAAGAGAACCAGCAAAAATGCACCGGCCCATTCTATAGCTACAATGGCGCCACTGCCATTCTACTCAGCTACCTCATGCAGTGCTGTGAAAGCCTTATAAGCAAAGACACAGATACGTAATGATTCAGAAGACGAAGACTGGGATTCTGTGTGTGGGGAAGATTCCTCACAGAGTGAACATATATCCCCAGAAATGTTAGAAACAAATTGAAAAAATGCTTCAAAAGGTATTTAAGGCCTCTGACCACATAACTACTAGCCTTACAAAAGAAATTAAGGAGCTGGGCCATCGCTTGTCAGAACTTGAAACATATGTTGATGACATGGAAAACTATACTTTGAACTATGCAGCCAGTGGCGGCTCATTCACTAGGGACGCCCGGGCACCACCCCCTCTTTCCTCTCCACCCCCTATATCCAGTGGATAGATTCATGCATAGAACAAATCTATCCACGGCCTCTGATGCCACCCCTATTCATGTGTCCAGGCACATGAATTACAGACGCCCATGAATTAAGCACCTGATTAGAGCCATAGGCTTCAATAGGCTTCAAAATAGCGTAGGCTCGTGTCGCAGAGGATGCGTCCGGAACCCACCCAGGTGTGTTGCAACAATGAATAAATATTCGCTATTGCAACACTGATCCTCCTCCTGGCCAATCGGGAAGCAGGTATGAAACCTATTTCCTGATTGGCCAAAACATCAGGCGATCCTATTGGACACATAGCAGAGAGGAGAAAGAAAGGGTTCTGACCAGAAATAGCAAGTTGATATGGGTATGCCACATCCCTTAGTACAGTAAACAAAAACAAACTATTCCCCTAGGATGGGATTTTGAAGGCATTACCACAAAAAGTATATATATAGTAGAAAATATTTTATTACAAGGGTAGAGATAGTAACACACAATAATCAAGGTATACCCTATCACATACAAAAAATACATAAGGAAAATTGCATCGGAAGTGCAGGTAACATCAAAGGGTGATAAACATCACATACGACAATAGATAAAACAAATGAGAAGATGGAGTGGGTCTCACTAAACCAACGCGTTTCGGAGATTCCTTCGTCAGGGTTTGACGAGTGAGAGTCACCACCTATTAAATATTATAGAAGGCGAGAAAATGTCAAAATCGTCAGTGTCGATTACAAGCCTAAAATAGTATGTCCCCCACACCCCAAGTGTGAGAGAGTATACACTTACCCAATGCAAAAATAAAAGAAAAACGGACAGTCAGCGCATAAAATCAGCTCTGCTGTGGTGTCCCAGGTCGCATGCACATGCTAGAAGTCCAATAGTGAATGACCAGGATACTATGAGTGGATCTGTAGAGAGAATGCTCTATCCCAAAACGCTGAGAAGACACCGCGTCCAAATGGGGCGCAGTGCCTGTGCGCAGGCTGGGGTCCAATAGGATCTTCGGACCTAGAGTAATATAAACCAAATCGTAAAAAAGGGCCAATGGCAAGTAAAAAACACAGGTACTGCTGTATGCGGTGCGGTCTGAAGAAAACAGTATTCTGGAGAGAGCACCAAAGGAGTGTATCTGCATATATGAAATTAAAGGCCAGGGTACATACCTGCGATTTGGAGCTGGATGGGACACCTACAGTGTGTAGTGTAGGGAAGGGAGGAGAGGCTCAAATGGCATTGGACCAGTTTGTGGGTTGGGCCACAAAGTAAGCACCTAAGGTTACAAAACCAAAGGAAAAGGGTAAGCTCCAAAATAGGATAAGTAAAACAGTAAACTTGCATGGAAGACACCATGTAGTAGAGTGTCCCCCAAGATGGATCTAATACATGCCCCCAATCACTGATAGTGTGTTACCTGTAGCAGCCCAGAGCGCAGCACTGGTGCACCGTCCACCTCCGGTCACAAGGTCGGAGTGGATGGGCTAAGGTATATGTAGACAAGCACAGCGCTCTCAGCTGATTGTAATAGCAATCAGCTGGGCGCCGTGTATGCATTGAGTAGGCTCCTCCCTTGCATCACGGCTGTCAAGGAGACAGCCAATGGAACGGTATCCCATATTTCTTGTCCAATCCCGGACCCCCTGGGAGTGGGCCGCGCCGCGCCCCCCCACGCAAGCCGGCCCCGGTCCCTCACCGCGCATGTGCGTTAACCAGGTTGGAACGCACCGTCACGGCTGACGTCACGAGGCCCAGCCCCGGAAGCGCGCGCCGCCGTCCAATCCCACCAGCACGGAAATCCGGGGCCGAATACAGCAGACGCTGGATCAGACCCGGAAGGGAGGAGCCGAGAATCGGCTACCTTCCTGGTGTCCCCAAAGAGGGGAAGCCTTTCCGTGCTGGGTCTGCGCACGGTCGCAGCAAAGGGAGCAACTGTAAGAAGTGTAATTCAAAGTTGAGCATACAAAACCAAAGGTATCTACAAATGTAGAAAAAGGAAAAACACAAATCAATGTGTATGGTATACAGTAGTAGATGGACATGGGCAATGTTCATTGTCTAGCAAGGCACCTCTGACATAGGAGACCACAACACAGCTGTTACATGGGGAGAAACAAAGTGAATACATAAACAGAGAGAAGTATCACGCTCATGTTCGGGGTCACAGCATCTAAGTCACCTCATTAGGATATGATTACCTCAGCCGGGGGTGCCCTCCTTACCCTAAGGAGCGAGGGCAGAAAGTGTCTGATTCCCAGTGTATTCCCTAGGGATCACAGTCTACCCCCTAACGTAAGGAGATGGAAGGTCCATACTTCCCATGGTGGGGATGTTATAGGGATGAGGTAAGGGCCAAATTGAACATGGTATGGTGGGGGTTTATTTTTCCATACCTCCGGAGTCAAAACCCTCTAAAAAGGGTTTGAAGCATGTAGAATCGTTCAAACCAGGGGGTCTGGTTGCACGTAAGTTGTAGATCCACCTGAGTTCAAGCTGGAGGAGACTCTTGTTCCAGTCCCCTCCCCTTTCGCCCGGGTGGACCCGGTCCAAGATCAAAAATTTGATATTGGGAAACTTACCCTGATGAACTAGGGCCGTATGTCTCCCCAAAGGTAAGTCGGGGTCACATGTTTGCATGCTCCTGATGTGGCGGTATGCTCTATGCCAGAATTCCAGTTTGGTTTTTCCGACATAGAAGCATCCGCAATCACATCGGAGCATGTAGACCACCCCTTTAGTTTTGCAGTTAGCAAAATGCTTGGGCCTGAAGGTACTGCCGTTGGGCAAGGTGGGATTTTTTGTGGTGCACATAAATCTACAGTATCCGCATGCCCCACACATAAAGGTACCCCTGTATTTACAATGTTGAGCAAATTTCTCGTCCCTGAATTCACTTCTGACCAGTCTGGAGGAAAGGGAGGAAGCCCTTTTAAAAGTAAAGAGGGGACTCTCAGGGAGGAGTCTCTGTAGGTTCGGGTCCATAGTAAGGATGTGCCAGTATTTCGACACAATTTTCCTGACTTCAAAATGTTGGTTACAATACTTTGTAATTATACGCAAGGAATTGTCCTGAGTCTTATCCTTTTGTGAGTAAATAAGGGATTGTCTACTACGTGTAGTGGCCCGTTTGTAAGCTTTTTTAAGAGAGCTACGAGAGTAACCCCTCTCAAGGAGTCTCTCGCGCAAATTATTGGCCTCTTTCCTGAAAGTCACTTCGTCGGTGCAGTTTCTGCGCACCCTCAAATATTGGCTATATGGTATAGATTTAATGAGACTTGCCGGGTGAAAGCTAGAGGCATGAAGGATGGTGTTCCCAGCAGTGGCCTTCCGAAAGAGGCCACTGCTGAGTCCACCATCCCCGTCCCTACTAACCATAACGTCCAGGAATGCGATCTCACTGTGGCTAAATGCCATAGTGAAATTGAGATTGAAGCGATTTCTATTCATGCTCACCAAGCATGATTGTAGGAGTTCTATGGGGCCATCCCAGATGGTGAAGATGTCGTCGATGTATCGGAGCCACAACAGGAAGTGGCTCGTATACATCGACGAGTCCTCATCACTGAGGAAGGTAGTTTCCCATTCCCCCAGGTACAGGTTGGCATAAGACGGGGCACAACATGTCCCCATTGCCACCCCCTGTACCTGGAGGAAATGGGAACCATCAAAAGAAAAGACATTGTGGTATAAAATGTATTCCAACAGTTGTAAAATGAAGTCATTATATGTCCAGTCACCATCCTGTCTCTGGAATATGGCCTTTTTGACGGCTCTGAGTCCACTTGTATGGGGAATGGAGCTATACAGGGCCTCAACATCGATCGTCACGAGATAGGCATTGTCCGGTATGGTGAGGTTGTCAATAATTTTAAGAAAATGGATGGTGTCTTTTACATATGACCGTAAGCTGGTGACATGGGGTTTGAGGTACTCATCGATCAGACGGCTGGCATGTTCGCTGATAGAACCCCTCCCTGAGATAATTGGTCTCCCTGTGGGGTTTTGACTGTCTTTATGAATTTTGGGGAGTGAGTAAAAGGTTGGTACAATTGGAAATTTCACTCTAATGTATTCCCATATTGTCTTGTTAATAACTTTGTTGTTATATGCCGTGTCCACGAGGGAATAGTATTCCTGGTAGAATCTATTGATCAGATCACTAGAGATTTTTTTGTACCAATTTTTATTCATGAGAATTTTGTTGCACATTAGGATATATTGGGCATTGTCCATCAGTACAATGTTCCCACCCTTATCTGAGGGCTTGATGACTATGGATTTGTTGTCACCAAGGTCCTTGAGTGCCTGTCTGTCAAACAGGTTAGTGTTTGTCTCACTGGGGGTGCGGATCCGCATTTTTTCAATGTCTTTGTGTACCAATTTAAGAAAGGTGGAAATATTGGGATTGGAACTAGGGGGAGGGAATTGGACTGATTTCTTTTTGAGTTTCGACCTCGGATAGGATTCATGGGTCGAAACCTCCCTGTTAGACAGGGGAAGGGAAAGCACAGAGGGTAAATCGATACGGTCAATGAGGTCGGTTGTGTCGCTATCCTCCAAAAGCGACACCAAATGGTCAATGGCTTGGTTTTCTTGAGGTGTGAGGTCCACGGACCCCTGTGGTTTTTGATACATGTTCTTTAACATTAGTTTACGTGCAAATAGTTCGAGGTCTTTGACAACCTCGAATCTATCCATGTTCTCATTGGGGCAAAAGCCCAGCCCCTTTTGGAGCAGGCGTTTTTCCCCCTCTGTAGGGGGAAAAACGCCTGCTCCAAAAGGGGCTGGGCTTTTGCCCCAATGAGAACATGGATAGATTCGAGGTTGTCAAAGACCTCGAACTATTTGCACGTAAACTAATGTTAAAGAACATGTATCAAAAACCACAGGGGTCCGTGGACCTCACACCTCAAGAAAACCAAGCCATTGACCATTTGGTGTCGCTTTTGGAGGATAGCGACACAACCGACCTCATTGACCGTATCGATTTACCCTCTGTGCTTTCCCTTCCCCTGTCTAACAGGGAGGTTTCGACCCATGAATCCTATCCGAGGTCGAAACTCAAAAAGAAATCAGTCCAATTCCCTCCCCCTAGTTCCAATCCCAATATTTCCACCTTTCTTAAATTGGTACACAAAGACATTGAAAAAATGCGGATCCGCACCCCCAGTGAGACAAACACTAACCTGTTTGACAGACAGGCACTCAAGGACCTTGGTGACAACAAATCCATAGTCATCAAGCCCTCAGATAAGGGTGGGAACATTGTACTGATGGACAATGCCCAATATATCCTAATGTGCAACAAAATTCTCATGAATAAAAATTGGTACAAAAAAATCTCTAGTGATCTGATCAATAGATTCTACCAGGAATACTATTCCCTCGTGGACACGGCATATAACAACAAAGTTATTAACAAGACAATATGGGAATACATTAGAGTGAAATTTCCAATTGTACCAACCTTTTACTCACTCCCCAAATTCATAAAGACAGTCAAAACCCCCACAGGGAGACCAATTATCTCAGGGAGGGGTTCTATCAGCGAACATGCCAGCCGTCTGATCGATGAGTACCTCAAACCCCATGTCACCAGCTTACGGTCATATGTAAAAGACACCATCCATTTTCTTAAAATTATTGACAACCTCACCATACCGGACAATGCCTATCTCGTGACGATCGATGTTGAGGCCCTGTATAGCTCCATTCCCCATACAAGTGGACTCAGAGCCGTCAAAAAGGCCATATTCCAGAGACAGGATGGTGACTGGACATATAATGACTTCATTTTACAACTGTTGGAATACATTTTATACCACAATGTCTTTTCTTTTGATGGTTCCCATTTCCTCCAGGTACAGGGGGTGGCAATGGGGACATGTTGTGCCCCGTCTTATGCCAACCTGTACCTGGGGGAATGGGAAACTACCTTCCTCAGTGATGAGGACTCGTCGATGTATACGAGCCACTTCCTGTTGTGGCTCCGATACATCGACGACATCTTCACCATCTGGGATGGCCCCATAGAACTCCTACAATCATGCTTGGTGAGCATGAATAGAAATCGCTTCAATCTCAATTTCACTATGGCATTTAGCCACAGTGAGATCGCATTCCTGGACGTTATGGTTAGTAGGGACGGGGATGGTGGACTCAGCAGTGGCCTCTTTCGGAAGGCCACTGCTGGGAACACCATCCTTCATGCCTCTAGCTTTCACCCGGCAAGTCTCATTAAATCTATACCATATAGCCAATATTTGAGGGTGCGCAGAAACTGCACCGACGAAGTGACTTTCAGGAAAGAGGCCAATAATTTGCGCGAGAGACTCCTTGAGAGGGGTTACTCTCGTAGCTCTCTTAAAAAAGCTTACAAACGGGCCACTACACGTAGTAGACAATCCCTTATTTACTCACAAAAGGATAAGACTCAGGACAATTCCTTGCGTATAATTACAAAGTATTGTAACCAACATTTTGAAGTCAGGAAAATTGTGTCGAAATACTGGCACATCCTTACTATGGACCCGAACCTACAGAGACTCCTCCCTGAGAGTCCCCTCTTTACTTTTAAAAGGGCTTCCTCCCTTTCCTCCAGACTGGTCAGAAGTGAATTCAGGGACGAGAAATTTGCTCAACATTGTAAATACAGGGGTACCTTTATGTGTGGGGCATGCGGATACTGTAGATTTATGTGCACCACAAAAAATCCCACCTTGCCCAACGGCAGTACCTTCAGGCCCAAGCATTTTGCTAACTGCAAAACTAAAGGGGTGGTCTACATGCTCCGATGTGATTGCGGATGCTTCTATGTCGGAAAAACCAAACTGGAATTCTGGCATAGAGCATACCGCCACATCAGGAGCATGCAAACATGTGACCCCGACTTACCTTTGGGGAGACATACGGCCCTAGTTCATCAGGGTAAGTTTCCCAATATCAAATTTTTGATCTTGGACCGGGTCCACCCGGGCGAAAGGGGAGGGGACTGGAACAAGAGTCTCCTCCAGCTTGAACTCAGGTGGATCTACAACTTACGTGCAACCAGACCCCCTGGTTTGAACGATTCTACATGCTTCAAACCCTTTTTAGAGGGTTTTGACTCCGGAGGTATGGAAAAATAAACCCCCACCATACCATGTTCAATTTGGCCCTTACCTCATCCCTATAACATCCCCACCATGGGAAGTATGGACCTTCCATCTCCTTACGTTAGGGGGTAGACTGTGATCCCTAGGGAATACACTGGGAATCAGACACTTTCTGCCCTCGCTCCTTAGGGTAAGGAGGGCACCCCCGGCTGAGGTAATCATATCCTAATGAGGTGACTTAGATGCTGTGACCCCGAACATGAGCGTGATACTTCTCTCTGTTTATGTATTCACTTTGTTTCTCCCCATGTAACAGCTGTGTTGTGGTCTCCTATGTCAGAGGTGCCTTGCTAGACAATGAACATTGCCCATGTCCATCTACTACTGTATACCATACACATTGATTTGTGTTTTTCCTTTTTCTACATTTGTAGATACCTTTGGTTTTGTATGCTCAACTTTGAATTACACTTCTTACAGTTGCTCCCTTTGCTGCGACCGTGCGCAGACCCAGCACGGAAAGGCTTCCCCTCTTTGGGGACACCAGGAAGGTAGCCGATTCTCGGCTCCTCCCTTCCGGGTCTGATCCAGCGTCTGCTGTATTCGGCCCCGGATTTCCGTGCTGGTGGGATTGGACGGCGGCGCGCGCTTCCGGGGCTGGGCCTCGTGACGTCAGCCGTGACGGTGCGTTCCAACCTGGTTAACGCACATGCGCGGTGAGGGACCGGGGCCGGCTTGCGTGGGGGGGCGCGGCGCGGCCCACTCCCAGGGGGTCCGGGATTGGACGAGAAATATGGGATACCGTTCCATTGGCTGTCTCCTTGACAGCCGTGATGCAAGGGAGGAGCCTACTCAATGCATACACGGCGCCCAGCTGATTGCTATTACAATCAGCTGAGAGCGCTGTGCTTGTCTACATATACCTTAGCCCATCCACTCCGACCTTGTGACCGGAGGTGGACGGTGCACCAGTGCTGCGCTCTGGGCTGCTACAGGTAACACACTATCAGTGATTGGGGGCATGTATTAGATCCATCTTGGGGGACACTCTACTACATGGTGTCTTCCATGCAAGTTTACTGTTTTACTTATCCTATTTTGGAGCTTACCCTTTTCCTTTGGTTTTGTAACCTTAGGTGCTTACTTTGTGGCCCAACCCACAAACTGGTCCAATGCCATTTGAGCCTCTCCTCCCTTCCCTACACTACACACTGTAGGTGTCCCATCCAGCTCCAAATCGCAGGTATGTACCCTGGCCTTTAATTTCATATATGCAGATACACTCCTTTGGTGCTCTCTCCAGAATACTGTTTTCTTCAGACCGCACCGCATACAGCAGTACCTGTGTTTTTTACTTGCCATTGGCCCTTTTTTACGATTTGGTTTATATTACTCTAGGTCCGAAGATCCTATTGGACCCCAGCCTGCGCACAGGCACTGCGCCCCATTTGGACGCGGTGTCTTCTCAGCGTTTTGGGATAGAGCATTCTCTCTACAGATCCACTCATAGTATCCTGGTCATTCACTATTGGACTTCTAGCATGTGCATGCGACCTGGGACACCACAGCAGAGCTGATTTTATGCGCTGACTGTCCGTTTTTCTTTTATTTTTGCATTGGGTAAGTGTATACTCTCTCACACTTGGGGTGTGGGGGACATACTATTTTAGGCTTGTAATCGACACTGACGATTTTGACATTTTCTCGCCTTCTATAATATTTAATAGGTGGTGACTCTCACTCGTCAAACCCTGACGAAGGAATCTCCGAAACGCGTTGGTTTAGTGAGACCCACTCCATCTTCTCATTTGTTTTATCTATTGTCGTATGTGATGTTTATCACCCTTTGATGTTACCTGCACTTCCGATGCAATTTTCCTTATGTATTTTTTGTATGTGATAGGGTATACCTTGATTATTGTGTGTTACTATCTCTACCCTTGTAATAAAATATTTTCTACTATATATATACTTTTTGTGGTAATGCCTTCAAAATCCCATCCTAGGGGAATAGTTTGTTTTTGTTTACATAGCAGAGAGGAGACACACCATGGAGAGGACTCCAGGAGAGGACACCGGAGCCTGCCATGCCGGAAGATGGCCACAGCAGCTCCGACTGCTGCTCTCACTGCCCGCATCCACGGTAAGGACAGCGGGTGGTGGAGGGAGGTGTTAGCGCCACGCGGGGGGGGGTAGCTGGCAGTTGTGCTAGTGCCAGCCTGGGGGGTTTTTTTCCGGCCCCCCCCCCAAAAAAAAAACACCAACCACCACTGTATACAGCAGAGATTGAAAATATCAAAGAAGAAAATTTTATGCTGCAGACCTGTTTGGAAGACTATGAAAACCGGGCAAGATGCACAAATCTATGCATAACGGTATTCCTGAATCTGTGATAGATTTACAGGCCACAATTTTAGCACTATTCCAGGAATTACAATCGGCCATTCAAGTTGAATGCCTTGAAATGGATAGAGTTCATAGAGCTCTGACCCCAAAAAACGGCCTTCCTCGGGATATCATCGCTAAATTTAATTTTATATCACACAAAGGAACAAATTTTGACTGCAGCAAGAGGAAAAGAGTCTCTGATCTTCCAAGGACATAATTATCAACTCTTTGCTGACCTGCCTCAGTTAACAATCAACAAAAGACAAGCAATGAAATCTCTACTTTAAGTACTACAACAAAACCAAAAAACCTACCAATGGGGCTTTCCCTTTTCAGTACGGATTACATATCATGGTTCCAAATATACTTGTCGATCTGCGAATTAATTACAAAACACTCTTCAATATATACATCTTATGGTTCAAATACAGAACCCAGAAAATGTGTGTAGTAGGCCTGTTTCATCTTCTACACACAAGCTGTCAACCCCAGCAGGGAAGAGTGAACATTAAAGCTCGAATAAAAGAGGTAGTTTCAGATCCCCAGATCCAGGCCATGTGCACTCTACTTCTTTGGTCAACCATGATGAGGACTGTTCTGTTAAACCACTGTATGATCTTGGCCACCGTGCTGCAGCTTAGTTTCAGGGTCTTGGTGTCAGAAACCATGAAATCAGACCGAGACAGAAGTACAGTTAAATCACACTTGTTTAATAATAAAAGTAAAAAGAACAAACGTAGTCAAAACATAGCCAGAGTTCAGTAACCGAAACGGATAGTCAGCCAAGCCAGAAGTCAGGGATCAAACAGCAAGCAGGATTTGGAGCCAGAAGGGATGTCAGCAAAGCCAGTCTTTAAACAGGAACGCAGGAGATGTTTCTTGTGATGTTGACCAAGGCGAAGGCAGAGACCCTCTGGACTGGACGGCTTAATTAGGCAGGACTGACAAGCAGGATATGAACAACAGCTGAGTAACTGTGGAGAGAGTGGGGAGCTGGCAATTAGCCGACAGCTGAGTGGCCAGCTCAGAGCAGGAAGGGCTGAGCCCAGCCCTGACACTTGGCAATCTTCTTATAGCCTAGGCCATCTTTATTTAGAGCAACAATTTTTTTTCAGATCCTCAGAGAGTTATTTGTTATGAGGTGCCATGTTGAACTTTCAGTGACCAGTATGAGAGACTGAGAGCGATAACACCAAATTTAACACACCTGCTCCCCATTCACACCTGAGACCTTGTAGCACTAATGAGTCACCTGACACTGGGGAGGGAAAATGGCTAATTGGGCCCAATTTACACACTTTCACTTAGGGGTGTACTCACTTTAGTTGTCATCGGTTTAGACATTAATGGCTGTGTGTTGAATTATTTTGAGGGGACAGCAAATTTACACTGTTATACAAGCTGTACACTCACTACTTTACATTGTAGCAAAGTGTAATTTCTTCAGTGTTGTCACATGAAAAGATATAATAAAATATTTACAAAAATGTGAGGGGGGTACTCACTTTTGTGAGATACTGTATATATACTGTATATACATATACAGTGGAGACGGAAAGTATTCAGACCCCCTTAAATGTTTCACTCTTTGTTATATTGCAGCCATTTGTTAAAATCATTTAGGTTCATTTTTTTCCTCATTAATGTACACACAGCACCCCATATTGACAGAATAACAAAGAATTGTTGACATTTTTGCAGATTTATTAAAAAAAAAAAAAAACTGAAATATCACATGGTCCTAAGTATTCAGACCCTTTGCTGTGACAGTCATATATTTAACTCAGGTGCTGCCCATTTCTTCTGATCATCCTTGAGATGGTTCTACACCTTCATTTGAGTCCAGCTGTGTTTGATTATACTGATTGGACTTGATTAGGAAAGCCACACACCTGTCTACATAATACCTTACAGCTCACAGTGCATGTCAGAGCAAATGAGAATCATGAGGTCAAAGAAACTGCCTCAAGAGCTCAGAGACAGAATTGTGGAAAGGCACAAATCTGGCCAAGGTTACAAAAAAATTTCTGCTGCACTTAAGGTTCCTAAGAGCACAGTGGCCTCCATAATCCTTAAAAGGAAGACGTTTGTGACGGCCACAACCCTTCCTAGAGCTGGCTATCGGGGGAGAAGAGCCTTGGTGAGAGAAGCAAAGAAGAACCCAAAGATCACTGTGGCTGAGCTCCAGAGATGCAGTCGGGAGATGGGAGGAAGTTGTAGAAAGTCAACCATCACTGCAGCCCTCCACCAGTCGGGGCTTTATGGCAGAGTGGCCCAACGGAAGCCTCTCCTCAGTGCAAGACACATGAAAGCCTGCATGGAAATTGCTAAAAAACACCTGAAGGACTCCACGATAGTGAGAAATAAGATTCTTTGGGCTGATGAGACCAAGATAGAACTTTTTGGCCTTAATTCTAAGTGGTATGTGTGGAGAAAACCAGGCACTGCTCATCACCTGTCCAATACAGTCCCAACAGTGAAGCATGGTGGTGGCAGCATCATGCTGTGGGGGTGTTTTTCAGCTGCAGGGACAGGACGACTGGTTGCAATCAAGGGAAAGATGAATGTGGCCAAGTACAGGGATGTCCTGGACGAAAACCTTCTCTAGAGTGCTTAGGACCTCAGACTGGGCCGAAGGTTTACCTTCCAACAAGACAATGACCCTAAGCACACAGCTAAAATGGAGTGGAAGGAGTGGCTTCCCAACAACTCCGTGACTGTTCTTGAATGGCCCAGCCAGAGCTCTGACTTAAACTCAATTGAGCATCTCTGGAGAGACCTAAAAATGACTGTCCACCAATGTTTACCATCCAACCTGACAGAACTGGAGAGGATCTGCAAGGAGGAATGGCAGAGGATCCCCAAATCCAGGTGTGAAAAACTTGTTGCATCTTTCCCAAAAAGACTCATGGCTGTATTAGATCAAAAGGGGTGCTTCTACTAAATACTGAGCAAAGGGTCTAAATACTTAGGACCGTGTGATATTTCAGCTTTTCTTTTTTAATAAATCTGCAAAAATGTTAACAGTTCTGTGTTTTTCTGTCAATATGCGGTGCTGTGTGTACATTAATGAGGAAAAAAAATAACTTAAATGATTTTAGCAAATGGCTGCAATATAACAAAGAGTGAAAAATTTAAGGGGGTCTGAATACTTTCCGTCCCCACAGTATATATATATATATATGTATATATATATATATATATATATATATATATATATATATATATATATATATATATATATATATACTGTATATATATTTTGTTGTTTGTACCTGTAGTAGGGAAATCAAGCTATAGTGTGCAATTTACTTTTTTTATCCTTCCTAAAACACCTGACCTTTCATCCTGAATCTGCCTATATATATATATATATATATATTTATTTATTTTTTTCTAAAGAATTTATGATTCAGCTCCCACAATGTTACTGTTTTTTAACCACTTCCCGTCCGGCCTATAGCGGATTGACGGCCGGGCGGTGGTTCAGTTATCCTGACTGGGCGTCATATGACGTCCTTCAGGATAACATGCCGCAGCGCGCCCCCGGGGGCGCGCATCGCGGCGATCGGTGGACCGGTGTGTCAGTCTGACACACCGCTACACCGATCTTGGTAAAGAGCCTCACGCTGTCAATAGGAAGAGCCGTTGATCGGTTCTTCCTCACTCGCGTCTGACAGACGCAAGTAGAGGAGAGCCGATCGGCGGCTCTCCTGGCAGGGGGGGTCTGCGCTGATTGTTTATCAGCGCAGCCCCCCCGCAGATCACCACACTGGACCACCAGGGATCGCCACTAGGACCACCAGGGAAGGGAAACATGTGGATGGCCAGGTATGTACCCCATGGCCATCCACATGTGCCCAGTCAGTGCCAAATCTGTGCCAATCAGTGCCCACAAATGGGCACTGATTGGCACAATTATGTTGCAGTGATGCCCAGCAATGCCACACTTAGGGGCATCACTGCCATCAATTAGTATCATCAGTGCCACCCATCACTGTCCATCGGTGCCACCTGTCAGTGCCCATCTGTGCCCATCTGTGCCCACCTATCAGTGCCCATCCGTGCCTATCTGTGCCAACTATCAGTGCCACCCATAACTACCCATCAACGCCACCTACGAGTGCCCATCAATGCCACCTACGAGTGCCCATCAGTGCCGCCTATCAGTGCCCATCGTGCCACCTATCAGTGCCCATCAGTGCCACCTACCAGTGCCACCTATCAGTGCCCATTAGTGCCACCTATCAGTGCGCATCAGTGCCGCCTATCAGTGCCCATCATCAGTGCCCATCAGTGCCACCTCATCAGTGCCACCTCATTGGTGCCACCTCATCGGTGCCCATCAGTGCCGCCGTATCAGTGCCCGTCAGTGCAGCCATATCAGTGCCCGTCATTGAAGAAGAAAACGTACTCATTTACAAAAAATTTTAACAGAAACAAAGAAAAACGTGTTTTTTTTCAAAATTTTCGGTTTTTTTTTATTTGTTGCGCAAAAAATAAAAACCCCAGAGGTGATCAAATACCACCAAAAGAAAGCTCTATTTGTGGGAACAAAATGATAAAAAATTTGTTTGGGTATAGTGTAGCATGACCGCGCAATTGTCATTCAAATTGTGACAGCGCTGAAAGCTGAAAATTGGGCTGGGCGGGAAGGTGTCTAAGTGCCTGGTATTGAAGTGGTTAAATATGTTTGTAACAAAATGTCCCACACTCCGCTTGAGTGCTTTCGTCATATACCGCTTCCTCCAGTCTGAATAAAGATATCGGATATTCCAAACTGCTGAAAACCAAGAACTAGACAGTACTGTACTCGTTTTGGCAGGTGAACATGAACTGTTTTATTTTGAAATCTCACACAAATATATACATTAGGATGAGATCCCTCCCTCCTGATCATATTACCCCAACAATACAACTGTACACAGAAAAATAATTAACTAGTCATTTAAACCAGTCTAGGTGTCTAGACTTTTCGATCCCTACCAGAGTGAATACAAAGGATACAACATTACAAGTATAAACACAGTACAACAAAATGCCATCAGCTCCTTGTTGCTCCACGGATCTTCTGTGAAACTGTAAGCTGTTGATTTCTTTACCTACCTCATATCCCTTGATCCTGACAACAGGATTGTTCTTTTACATGCATTACTGAATAAATTAGGACTAATCATGTTCAATTGTCTGCTGTGAGACTGTGTTTACTCTTTAACCCATTGAGCGCTGGTCCGTTTGTTTTGTTGTACACTGTTTATCCATACCCTTCAGCGATGGATGCCTTCCAGCTGCACTGGGTTCAGATCCCATGTCATTAACCATGCCCTTTCCTCCCCATCCACAGATAGCCATGTTTTAGCGCTGGTGTTACTTGAAGTATAAACACAGCTCACAAGGTTTGCTAGCAGACAGACAATAGCTGAGTTAATTAGCACAAATAACAATGGGTGAAAGACCCTTAGAAGTCACATTATACTTATTTACAATAAACACATTATAGCAGACAACCCCAGACAGGTGGCTGGAGTTCATGACATCAGCACCTGCTATGAGTCCCAACAGTATGAAGATGTCACTATTTCTGATATGGCATATAGACCCTACACAGGGTTCCCAGAGTCTGAGTGTCTTGGGGAGACGTGGACTTGCATCCAAAGTAACATTACTCCAAGGGTCCCCAGGCATACACCTCACAAAGACTAGTGGTCCCTTAAAATCCAGGGCCCATAATCAGTAGGCAAGAGGTTAGCATTCAGTCCTCTCTAAATTCCTCTGTCCCAGGTGAGTCTATCACATTTCTCCCCCATCAAAAGTTGACAAACAAGGTCCCAGACCTCCACCTGGTCTGGACATGCGTTAGTCAGGCAGAGTGAACTCACATAGTCAGTCCGCATGATCTTCATTCTTGGCTGCAAGGAATAGTTGTCATCAGTAGGTGTGTGGCAGAGGTCTTTGATTCTCTATCTGGCTGCCAGCACTTCAGCCGGGTGATTTTTACCATTTAAATGGCTCGGCCTGTTACTGGGCAGAGGGACCAACTGCCCCAGTTCCCTGAAGCTGAGAAGAAACTGTAGGTGCTAGGCAGAGGCCAGCAGCACTCGGCCCTGTTGCCAGCAATTCAGCTGGGGGTAGAAGCTACATCAGCTTGTCGCCGGCTTCCTGGAACTCTGTAGTTGTTGCCGGTGCTGGGCAGAGGTTGGTAGCACTCTGCCCTGTTGCTAGCACTTCTGCTGGGGACTCCACATCATTCGCTCTGGCTAACAGTTGGGGCGGGAGGCCGGCTTCCTCCACTCCCAGACTGTGGATTTTCTGCTTGGGTGGAAGGATGACCTCCGTCTCTCCCAAACTGTATAGCTGCCATTGGGGAGGTGAGCTGGCTGCTTCCTCAGCTGTTCTCTCATCTGACTGCTGGGATGACATTTCTCTGTCACTGTCTACCAGGTGCACAAATCCTTGTTGGGGAGTGACCATCTCCTTCTCACCCTGGGCCTCCGGAACTGCCACAAGTGTAGGGCAGAGGTCTTGGACCCTCTGTCCGGTTGCTAGCACTTCAGCTGGAGAAGTTTGTTGTAACTCCACAGATGCTGCTGGCAGGAAATCCCATGTCCCAGTCAGTGTTGTGGGAGAAAGGTTGACTACCTCTTCTCTCAGGAAGGCTGAAGCGACTGTTGGTGCTGGACAGAGCTCAGTGATGTTTGGCCCTGATGCCAGCTCTTCTGCTCAAGGCTCACCAGGTTGTTCTTCCTCAGCGGAAAAGTCTATTAAATCCCCAGTCTCTGGAACTGTTGCCTGGGGATAGAGGTTTACCATCTCCTGTCCGTAGAATGAAGAAGATATTATCGATGCTGGCCAGAGGTTAGCAAAGCTCTGACCTGTTGTCAGCACTTCAGCTTTGGAGATGGCAATCTCCGGAGTTTCCACTGCTGATTCTCTGGCATGCTGCTGAAGGTGTTCTAGCAGTTTTCTGTATAACCTTTCCAGATGCTGTTCCTTCCTAAGCAAATAATCCAGATCAGGTTTAAGCTCTGAGACCCCTGCATGACCGAGCATAGCCTATCTGTATTCTCGCAGGTCCTCAAGGGTAGGTTCCCCTTAATCGCCAAACACAAAATGATCTGTAAGGCTCTCCCACAGCAAACCCGGGCCGCCAAAGTCATATCCCTCCAGAGAGCATTCTGTTGTCTCCCCTAAATATTCCTGCTCTGTGTGCCATTGCAGAGCGTGATAAAGATTGTCCAACTCTATCTCCTGCTGGACCAGCCTATTCTATTCAGTCACCCATTACTCCTGGGGCCGCTCTCCCATTATGTAACGGGTGACCCCGCCCCCCTCTGACATCATGGGGAATGCCACAGGGAAGTCCCCGTCAAGTGTCAGAGGGGGCGGAGTCATCGGGTGGCCCCACCCCCCATTATTTAAGAACCGTCAGAAGAGGAGAAGCGTCACACAGCGGGAGCCTCCCTCCATGCCATCATGGATGCGGAGCGGCCCGAGGAGAAGAAGTAAAGAAGACGCCGATGCCGCGGAGGAAGATGCCAGACGAGAACACTGGAGGAAGAACCAGAAGAACCAGAAGAAGAAGAAGATGGAGGAAGAAACCGAAGGAAGATAGAAGAAAAGAGATAGAAGAAAGAAGATAGAAGAAAGAAGAAGCATTTAAATAAAGGAATTGTCAAAAACTGTCTTGTAATTTTTAATATTTTTGACAGTTTTTTTGTGAAATGGTAGGGGTACATTTGTACCCCCCTACCATTTCACACAGGGGAGAGGGCCGGGATCTGGGGGTCCCCTTGTTAAAGGGGGCTTCCAGATTCCGATAAGCCCCCCGCCTGCAGACCCCCACAACCACCAGGCAAGGGTTGTGGGGATGAGGCCCTTGTCCCCATCAACATGGGGACAAGGTGTTTTGGGGGGCTACCCCAAAGCACCCTCCCAATGTTGAGGGCATGTGGACTGGTACGGTTCAGGAGGGGTGGAGCTCTCTTGTCCCCACTCTTTTCCTGCGGCCTGCCAGGTTGCGTGGATAAGGGTCTGGTATGGTTTTTTGGGGGGACCCCACACCATTTTTTTTTTAATTTTGACGCGGGGTTCCCCTTAAAATCCATACCAGACCTGCAGGGCCCATAATCAGTAGGCAAGAGGCTAGCATTCAGTCCTCTCCATAAGCCTCTGTTCTGGGTGAGTTTATCACCCTGTTTTTTTTATTATATCTCAGTTTGGAATCTTCCTTAATAATCCCACCCTGGATTATAAGGATTCACAGTTCTTGTTTGGGCTAATATATTCTGGTTTATCTTTTTCCCTTGTAATGAAATGGTAACTGTCTTTCTTTATCCTCTAGGATAGCCCCTTGCATTCCCCACTTGCTACCCTCAGTTAGTTCATACTAATAGTGGATAACTGATAGTAGCCAATGCGACCTTGGAGGGTGATCCCCCCCCCCAACAAGCAGGTTATATGGACATACGGACATGCATAGTTAATCTAATGTATTTGATATCTATGATCCTTAGTTCCCTTATGATCTTGCTATTCTCCTTCTTTGTTTCTTTCTCTATTCCCCTTTCCCCGAAGGTAGGGTCTTCCAAAAATTATTCTGGACTACAAGATATTATATTTCACAAATCTATAATCCCATGGCCCCCTTAAATCCCTGAATGTACAGGGACTCAATATGCCACAAAAAGGCACCAAAGCTTTCCCCTCCTTCTCTACTAGGAAAGCACACATTTTATGCTTTCAAGAAACACATTTTACAACTCAATCCACTACTAAATTCTTTAGACCACTATATCCACTAGTATTTACAGCCTCCGCTGCAACCAAACAACATGTTGTACTTGTTGCTTTTCATCGCAGTACTTAGATACTTGAACCTTACAGGACATTTAGCAGATTCTGCTGTTACAATAGTTTCTTAGTATGCCCCTAATAAAAGACCCACATCATGCCTTTCACATCTTTTGCAGAAAATAGGCACAGTAATTATCTGTGGAGATTCAAATCAGAGCCTCCTGCCCAGAGGCGTAACTAGAAACCTCAGGGCCCCGGTGCAAGAAAACATGAAGGGCCCCCCCCCGTGCAGCCTGTGTCACCAGTGCAGCCTGTGTCACCAGTGCAGCCTGTATCACCAGTGCAGCCTGTGTCCCCAATGCAGCCTGTGTCACCAGTGCAGCCTGTGTCACCAGTGCAGCCTGTATCCCCAGTGCAGCCTGTGTCACCTATGCAACTTGTGTCCCCAGTGCAGCCTGTGCCCCCAGTGCAGCCTGTGTCCCCAGTACAGCCTGTATCACCAGTGCAGCATGTATCACCAGTGCAGCCTGTGTCCCCAGTGCAGCCTGTATCACCAGTGCAGCCTGTATCACCAGTGCAGCCTGTGTCCCCAATGCAACCTGTGTCACCAGTGCAGCCTGTGTCCCCAGTGCAGCCTGTATCACCAGTGCAGCCTGTGTCCCCAATGCAACCTGTATCACCAGTGCAGCCTGTATCACCAGTGCAGCCTGTATCGCCAGTGCAGCCTGTGTCCCCAATGCAACCTGTGTCACCAGTGCAACCTGTGCCACCAGTGCAGCCTGTGTCCCCATAGCAACCCGTGTCACCAGTGCAGCCTGTGTCACTAATGTAGCCTACCTGTGCAGGGGAAGAGAGAGGAGAGCCGCCGCCTGGTTGATCAGAGCGCCGGGGAACATAACAGCTTTCATTTCAATAGCTGTGTGTCCGTCATATACAGCCCCTCCTCCTTGTCCGGGGAACTTTGATAGACAGATCACCTGTCCCAGGATTGGGGATTACTTAAGGGGGGGGTGGCTGCGGTGGTACTTGAGGGGGGTGGCAGCAATGTTACTTGAGGGGGGATCGCTGCGGTGGCACTTGAGGGGGTGGCCTCAGTGGTACATGAGGGAGGGATTGTAGTGGTGGTACTTGAGGGGGGGTGGCTGCAGTGGTACTTGAGGGGGGGTTGTAACGGTGGTACTTGAGGGGGGGTGGCTGCGGTGGTACTTGAGGGGGGGTTGTTACAGTGGTACTTGAGGGGGGTGGCTGCGGTGGTACTTGAGGGGGGTTGTAGCGGTGGTACTTGAGGGGGGTGGCAGCGGGGGTATTTAAGGGGGGTTGTAATGGTGGTACTTGAGGGGGGGTGGCTGCGGTGGTACTTGAGGGGGGGTGGCTGTGGTGGTACTTTAGGGGGGATGTAGCGGTGGTACTTGAGGGGGGTGGCTGCGGTGGTATTTAAGGGGGTTGTAACGTTGGTATTCGAAGGGGTGTTAGTGGTGGTACTTGAGGGGGGGTGGTAGCGGTGGTACTTGAGGGGGGATGTAGTGGTGGTACTTGAGGGGGTGGCTGCGGTGGTATTTAAGGGGGGTTGTAACGGTGGTACTTGAAGAGGGGTGGTAGTGGTGGTACAAGAGGGGGGTGGCAGCGGATGTACTCAAGGGAGGTTGCTGCAGTGGTACTTGAGGGGGGTGGCTGTGGTGGTATTTAAGGGCGGTTGTAATGGTGGTACTTGAGGAGGGATGGTGGCGGTGGTACTCGAGGGGGGCTGGCAGCAGGGGTACTCGAGGAAGGTTGCTGCAGTGGTACTTGAGGGGTGGTGGTGGTGGTACTGGAGGGTGGGTGGTGGCGGTGGTACTTGAGGGGGGGTGGCGGTGGTACTGGAGGGGGGGTGGTGGCGGTGGTACTGGGGGGTGGCAGTGG
The DNA here is from genome assembly GCA_037952835.1 of Lithobates septentrionalis. Taxonomy (NCBI): domain Eukaryota; kingdom Metazoa; phylum Chordata; class Amphibia; order Anura; family Ranidae; genus Lithobates; species Lithobates septentrionalis. The sequence goes on along the minus strand of JBBDGP010001126.1, from coordinate 1,562,184 downwards.
TACTGGAGGGGGGGTGGTGGCAGTGGTACTGGGGTGGCAGTGGTACTGGAGGGGGGGTGGTGGCGGTGGTACTGGGAGGTGGCAGTGGTACTGGAGGGGGGGGGTGGTGGTACTGGAGGGGGGGTGGCGGTGGTACTGGGGGGGGTTGCAGTGGTACTGGAGGGGGGTGGTGGCGGTGGTACTGGGGGGTGGCGTTGGTACTGGAGGGGGTGGTGGTGGTGGTACTGGGGGGGTTGCAGTGGTACTGGAGGTGGACGGTGGCGGTGGTACTGGGGGGTGGCGGTGGTACTGGAGGGGGGTGGTGGCGGTGGTACGGGGGGTGGCGGTGGTACTGGAGGGGGGGTGGTGGTGGTTGAACTGAAGGGGGGTGGTGGTGATGGTACGGGGGGATGGCGGTGGTACTGGAGGGGGGTGGTGGCGGTGGTACTGGAGGGGGGTGGTGGTAGTGGTACTGGAGGGGGAGTGACAGCAGTGGCAGTGCCATCCTCTGCCACCACCACCTCTGCCTCTTACTGATCCCATCCTTATTCCCCCCATCATCACCTCTGTTGTAGTGGTGGTGGTGGGATAGATAGGGATGAGATCTGCGGTGGTGGGGGGGATGGGATCAGTAAGAGGCAGTCCAGAGCTGCAGAGGTGGTGGAGGTTTGGAATCAGAACGATTGCAGTGCTAAATGGTGACTTACCGCCAATCAATCGATTCCCCCTCAGAATTGATCCTTCAATAAGTTCACTGTGCCTCCTCCAGGAATGCCTTGCCTCATGTGGGTAGACTGTAGGTACTCCACGTAGTCGCAGAGGGGAGAGCTCCTCCCCCACCTTCACTGAATTGGTCTGCTGACTTTTTTCCAGTGAATCCCCAATATCAAACAATCCTAATAAATACTCCTTTTCACAACTCATTGCGAAACACAATCTAATAGACTCATGGCGAGAAATGAACCCGATCAAACGACAATATACACACTATTCGTATCCACATAATTCATTTTCACCAATTGATCATGTGTTCTTAACCATAGGTCTGGCACCTGATATCCTAGCATCTAAGATTATACCAGTCACATGGTCTGATCATATTGCAGTCTTTACGGTCATTCCCTCTATGATTCCCAAAGCTCATTATCCCACATGGTATCTCAAAGACTCCCTTCTTAAAAATACAAAACATAAAATAGATATTGAATCTGTTCTTGAGTAATATCTAATGCCACGTACACACGAGCGCAATGTCTGTCAGAAAAAGTCCGATGGGAGCTTTTCATCGTATTTTCCAACCGTGTGTATGCCCCATCGTACTTTTCCGTTGAAAATTTTGATGGACTTAGAATTCTGTGATCTTTTAATGCAGCGCATTCTTTTGTGCTTTATAATGCTAAAAGAATGAACTTGTTTTGCTGCTGATATTCACACTGAGTTCTCACAAACTTATTTTTTTATTATTTGTCGTGATCTCATGAATAATTTTTTTTTATTCTAAAGCCAGATCTCCAGAATAATGTTTTGAAATATTTTTTACAGTCATGTTTTTTTTTATTTCATCAAGATCTCCTTTTTTTTGGATTATTGTATAATTATTTTATTATTTTCTAGTGATCTCCATAATATTTTTTTTTGGTGTGTCAAGTAACCACAATAACATTATTATCTTGTATTTTGTAAGCTCAAGGAGTGTTGGATGGTGTCCCTTGTTAATTTGACATTGTATTTTTGAAATGTACCTGCCTACTCACAAACAATCTGTCCTATTTTAATAAAAACACATATAGGCAAGTATTTTCTCAAAATATCCATTTATTCTGGTTAACAAAATAAAGAGGAAGGCAAGGCTGGATAAACTTTGGGAATTTGCGAAGCCTTTTGGCCCCCAGGGCACACATCAAATCTATGTAAACAAAAAATGTTATTTTGAGGAGTCCATATAATTTTGAGCCCAATCTGGTCCAGGACTCCCCAAGATCAGGACCAGCAGCAGATGATATCTATGTCCCCAGGCTGTGCTACTACATCAGCCTGCGTCTTCTGTCAGACCAGACTGAACCCAGGCCATCACTTTCTTATCTTCGCTGCAGCCTTCCCTCCACCCTTCCCTGCAGCCTTCCTTGGAGGCTGTGGCTCTGGTGGTGGACTTGCAGCAGGAGGAGGAGGAGGAGGATGGGTGAGATCCCTCAACCTTTTCTGAAGGCCCTCAAAAATAATTTGCTCACAGAGTAAGCATTGGCCCTCCTACAATTTCAACAATCCTGTGGCTATATAGAAGCCATAGGCATCTTCAGCATCGGGGGGGGGGGGGGCTTTTGAGCACATCACTCGCTTCCCTAATGAGGCCCAGTGCTGCCTCCTCCATCATCATCCCCTTCCTGGGCCTTTTTGTTTGAAGGCAGAGGGGAGGCACCTGGGATTGTGTGAGTCTCCTACTGGGGCCAGCCACTTCCTGGCTGACACTGGGCCCGCCTACCTCCTGGCTGTCACTGGGCAGGGCCACCCCCTGGCTGTCACTGGGCAGGGCCACCTCCTGGCGGTCACTGGGCACGGCCTCCTCTTGCTTGCCAATTTCCAGACCCTCCTCCTGGCTGAGCTCATCCTGTGTATAAAAAAGAGACATATATTTAGTTTTGGGTTCATCAATCACACACAATTTTTAGCTCCTGACTTGCAAATTGAATGTTAATAAATAGAAAAGACTATCATTCTGACCCCAGCATTTTTCTTTCTTGTCCCAAACATTTTGGCCACTACTGTCTATTCATATGTAAATCACTTTGTTTAAAATCATTAATTAGTTATCAATTATAACATCTAGTTAACATCTTTAATATTAGGACTATAAATATGTCTACAAATAATATACCTGGCTCCAGCTGGGCACATCCATTTCTTCCAGGATGGAAGGCCCAGGTTGTTCCTCGTCAGCCTCTGCTGGGGTTGAGGGAAGGGTGGAGGGAAGGCTGCAGGGAAGGGTAGAAAGTGATTCCCTGGCTTCAGTCTGGTCGTCCAGAAACTGCAATTTGTTGAAGTACCACAGCCTGGGGACATACACTTGCACTGCTGCTGCTCCTGCTCCTGATCTGAGTGATTTCTGGATCTTATTATGCTCCTTCTTATACATGTTCCTCAAGATCCCAATTTTATTGTCCAAAAACTTCATGTTTGCATCGGGGACCCGAGTCTTCACAAATTCCAGAAGTTTCTCTAGCGATGACGTCCTAGCTTGTTTATTATAATATAAGCTGTGTTTCACCTCCCACAAATTCCTCATCTCCCTGTATCTGTATATGAAACTGGCCATGAATTCTGGGTCCTTAAAGTGATTCATCTTTGCTGTAAGACAATACACAAGACAAAAACACTAATGTCAGCCTAAACTCTCATTATCATATCACAATATAGGCCTCAATCTTGAAGCAGTATAGGCCACTGTGATGGGCCAAGTTCAAATTTTACCTTCTTTTAGGACGCTCGCCACTTCCATTTGTCCTTCCTCCACACACAGATCGTACGCACGACACATGCCTGTTAGCTCGATATAGACTGCGCATGCGTGAAACTCCGCCCGCGTCGCCCGCCCCTGACATTCTTTCTCAAAGATTCCCCTTCTCTCTTTGGCACACAGTAGGAGCAACATGGCGGATAAAGAGTGGGTGTGTGGTAATTCCACTAACAAGGAGGAGGAAAGCCCGGAGCCCGAAACGACCCGATCCCAGAGATGGTGGAGATGGTGTACATCTTGCGGAGGAACGACTATGATGAGAAGCATGGACCATACCTAAACCCTAATTTGCGAAAGGCCAAGATCATGACGAAAGTTGTGAAGAGTCTGCGGCAGAATTTTGGGGTACGACGCTCCAAGGAGAAAATAAGGAAACGCTGGTTTGACCTGAAACTGAGGGAGCCAGATCAGTATAGAAGAATAAAGAGAGTGCTTCTAAAAAGTAAGTACTTGTCGTGTGTTCCTATCATTATTATTACTTGCATGCTGCGCCATGTGCTTTTCTTTACTGTTGTACATTTTAAAATGGCAAATTTCATGTTCGTGGGCACAGTAATCGGTCGTAGGAAACATTGTTCCCTCAATAAATACGATGTCTTGGGCAGATACAGATTAAATAAATTTGGTCATGCCTATTTGTATAAAATTAAGTTTTGTACATTGCTGTCTAGATGTGTTTGTAACTAGTATGAAATGCAAGCTTGATTCAGTGTAATGTAAGGAGAGGACACTCAGCAGCTGTTTACACATCTGGACTCAGGAGCACTTGTGTGGGACACAAGAACAAACTTTTTAAGGTGTCCCACACAGGTGCTCCAGTGGATACTTGGGGTGCCTCCATGTGTGAAAATTGTCACAAAAGGGCAAGTATTCCAGCTTTGGTAAGGTAAAAAATTACGTCTTCAGCTTGGAACTCTTCCCAAAACAGACAATTGTACCCCACTTCCCAGCAATGTTTCATATTCCTATTTCTCGACTCAAATATCTGTGTGCTAAGTATACCTTTTGTTTCATTCTCATAGGGGAGAAAAGACTCGGAGGACACCACTCAGAGGACACCAGGGACCCCCCACATCACCAAGAAGGGGAAATCAGCCCCAGACCCCCCGAGGATCTGGAGGAAGGAGAGGTGGAGGAAGTGGGCGAGATTGTCACCCGAACAGGTGTGTGTCTGACACCCCAGCTTCAGGTAATCTTTGTATGACTGCATATTTATAATATATGTTTTTTTAACCAATTTTTAGGTGATGTGCTGGCTGTAGAAGAGCAAGCTGGAACCTTTCACAAGTGACAGCGCCCATAGGATCATCCACAACATCATGCTGTGGAATGGCGAAATGGACATTATAAGGAAGAAACTGAATGTTATGGAACAACAAATGAAGAACATGATAGATGTGTTGGGGAGAATATAAATTGTTTTCAAATCCAATCCATTTAGCCATTTGTTGGACTAAACCCAATTTTTGTTTGTACATTTTATTAGCCAAATCTTGAAGATGCACACGGTGTGTCAACATGTGCTAACTGCCATCAGGGGATCTCAATGTACGCGTTTTGTGGGTGCAACCCCTTCCTCGTAACTCTAGTAGGTGAGAGGAAGGGGTTGCACCCCCAAAACATGTCCATTGATCCCCCATGATGGGAGATAGCACATGTTGACATTAGTCATGGGATCAGGAGGGAAATACCCATTTGGACTCCCAATTTGTGTGCATCTTCAAAATTTGGCTTTTACAGGGGTGACATCACCCCATCTGATGAAGGCAATATCAAGACATTTTTGACACTATAATGTCTGATATTGCCTTCAGTTTTTATATGTTGAACTTTGTAAGTTCCAGAGTTGTATATGTTATGTTTTAAAACATGCCTGTTTCTAAAAAATAAAATAAGAAATTGAGAAAAAAAAAAAAAAATTCTAAAAAAATTTCTAACGCACATGTGAATGTGCACAGAGTAAAAATTTTGAGAATCAACAATGTATGGTTTCTTCTTTCAATGCTCAATACCAGTTTTGTAAGTAATTTTGTGTTTACAGTGACAATGGGGCTTATTTACTAAAGGAAAATCCACTTGGCACTACAAGTGCACTAGGAGAACCTAGGAGACAGCCAAAAAGAAACACAGGCATTTTATTTAAAGATTTTAAAGATTAAAGGTTTTATCAGATCTTTTTTTTATTATTAAAAATTAGACATTGTCTGGCATTGCAATGGCCCCCCTACCCGTAAAATAATTGACATATTTCTCCCGAAATTCACGGGCGCTTGGGGGTGCCAAGCCGGGACGGCCAGTACCCAGGCCCGTAAGAGGATCGGAAGTAAGTCTGGCCTCAGGCCCAACTGAGGCAAGATAATTGTGTGAATTTTTACATAAAAAGTTGTGTAAAGTGCAGCAGCATAAGATTATGTGGTTGAGTTTATACTCCGCCGTGAGTATGGCTGCAAGAAACAGGCGGAAGCGGCTGGTCATTATCCCGAAGGCATATGACTCTGCTGGCTCTGGCCAGCCAGTAGTTAAAAACCCCCCTCTCCGGGGTGAGGGTCATCTGGGGAATGGCCTTATCAGGTGCTCGCCCAGACCGAACGCTTCATCAGCAATAAAGACGAACGGGAGTCTATCAACGGTGTCCGCATCAGGTGACAATCCCAGGCCACCACTTTGGAGCCCTTGATAAAACTCCGTCTGGGTGAAGACTCTTCCATCCGACATCCGGCCATTCTTCCCCACGTCCACATAGAGGAACTCATATTGTGCCGACATCACCACCATTAACACAATACTAGGAAACCCCTTATAGTTAAAATAATATGACCCCAAATGGGGTGGTGGCACGATGTGGACGTGCTTGACATCTATAGCCCCTCCATAGTTGGTAAAGTGCCAACGGTTGGAAAAATGGGAGGCCACAATCTGCCATTCCTGTGGCATTGAAGGAAACTGTGAGTCAAAACAGAAAAAATAAGATTAGCATTTTTGCACATAACATGGCAAGCAAAGTAGACACAAACATTCAGCCAACATCAGTATAACAATTATTTTAAGGAGTATTTAAAAACAAAAATATAAGGGCCACTTATCTGATTAATCCCCCCTCTGATGGCCCATTGTAGAAATTTTAGGGGGGTAAGGTTCAAGATCAGTTTGGGCCCCCCCAAAAAAGCCTCTGGCACTCTGCCTGAATTTAAGGACAACAATAACATTTGTACAGATATTAGGGGGTGTTTGGTGTAAAGCACTACAATGGAGTTGAAAAAATACATTGTTAAGTGACTAGGCTATAGGTGTATATAGGCCCAGGATAGCATGCTGGGGAGGTTAGTGAAGGAAAATATGCATGTAGGCCAAAAAAGAGCATTAAAAGATTACAGCATGCATGGGCACAAAGGGGACATTCACAGCATATTACAATGATTTTAATTAGGGAATGATGAAAGAAATACAAAACATTAGAAAACATTAAATACAATAGAATTTGATGTTAAAGGAGAAAACTTACCTTAATATAGTCCTTCTGCAGGACCTGAATAATAGCAGAACAGGTCTCTGGGATAATGATCCCCAGAGCCTGGGGGGAGATGCCTGTCGAGAACTTGAGGTCCTGCAGGCTTCTCCCAGTCGCCAAATACCGCAACGTGGCGACTAGCCTCTGTGATAGCTTGCCACATGCAGGTATCCTGCCTGCTAATATAAGGAGTCAGCAAAGCCAACAGACGGTGAAAAATGGGGTCCGTCATCCTGAGAAAGTTCCTGAAATCATCAGGATTATTCTCCTGGATCTCATGAAGCAAAGGCATATGAGAGAATTGGTCACGCTGGAGTAACCAATTCTTGGTCCATGAACTCCTCCCCACCCTGTTCATGGACTGGGCTTGGGTGAAAGAATGAACCCCAACACCAAGCCTCCATACAGCACGAACTCTACGATGAGCACGTACACGCAACATGGCTTCAAAACGGTCGGCTGGTCAGAACGCACTAACAGAATGTACTGAAGAACAGCAAAGCCTGTGAAGAGCGAGCTGCAAATCAGAAACGAGCGGACAAGAACACACTGAAAAAACAGATACGAACTGTCTACACGCTCTGAAAAGCAGATACAAACCCACAAGCACAAACTGAAGAGCAGTAGCAGACTGAAAAACACGAAAGCTGAAAAGCGTGATTCGTCTCTCACCAAACTTCTACTAACACGAGATAAACACGAGATTAGCAGAAGGAGAACAAAGGTTGGCGTGATCGCTATTGCACTTCCTATTTCTAGTCCCGTCGTACGTGCTGTACGTCACCACGTTCTGGACGGTCGGACTTTGATTTGACCATGTGTAGGCAAGACCGCTTGAGCGGAATTCCGTCGGAGTTCCTTCGGAGTTTATTCCGACGGCAAAAACGGTCGTGTGTACAGGGCATAATACATACTGTAACTCCACCCCTGACATATTCCCACTTATTCTATGGGAGGTGCTTTAACCAGTTCTTCGTGGGATTTGCTTAAGACAAGATGCACTTTTTAATAGAGAGCGCAAAACACTGCAGTAAATTAGAAGCAAACGTTTACGCATTTTATATGGCGTTTTAAAATAACCCCTCCCCGAAACGAAAACTTAAAGGATAAGTTCACCTTTTTGGGCAGAATTTCACTTTTCATAATAAATAGAAGCCATTCCAATGTGCTTTTCTCTCAGTTACCTCATTCACATGATATTTAGAATCTTGTCAGTCTTGTTGTATCTTTTAACCACTTTAGCCTCGGCAGATTTTACCCCCTTCCTGACTAGAGCACTTTTTACAATTTGACACTGTGTCGCTTTAACGGACAAATGTGCAGTCGTGCGACGCTGTCCCCAAACAAAATTTGCATACTTTTTTTCCCATAAATAGAGCTTTCTTTTGGTGGTGTTTGATCACCTTTGTGGTTTTTATTTTTTGCGCTATAAACAAAAAAAGAGCGACAATTTTGAAAAAAAAATATTTTTTACTTTTTGCTATAATAAATATCCCCCCCCCCCCGCAAAAAAAACAAATTTCTTCATCAGTTTAGGCCGATATATATTCTTCTACATATTTTTGGTAAAAAAAAAAGCAATAAGCGTAGATTGATTAATTTGCGCAGAAGTTATAGCATCTACAAACTATGGGACAGATTTATGGCATTTTTATTTTTTTTATTTTTTTTACTAGTAATGATGATCTGTGATTTTTAGTGGTACTGCGACATTGTGACGGACAAATCTGAGACTTTTGACACCTTTTTGGGACCATTGACAATTATACAGTGATCAGTGCTATAAAAATGCACTGATTACTGTGCAAATGTCACTGGTAGAGAAGGGGTTAACACTAGGGGGTGATCAAGGGGTTAACTGTGTGTTCCCTCAGTGTGTTCTAACTGTGTGGGTATGGGAGTGACTAGGAGAGGAGACATATCATTGTTCCTACCTAGTAGAAACAAACGATATGGCTCCTCTCTTCTGCCAGCACAGGGATTTGTGCGTTTACACTAGGGATGAGCTTTGAGTTCGAGTCGACTTGGCTGTTCGCAAGTTCGCCGAACAGCGAAAAAATTTGGGGTGTTCGCGGCAAATTCGAATGCCGCGGAACACCCTTTAAAGTCTATGGGAGAAATCAAAAGTGCTAATTTTAAAGGCTAATATGCAAGTTATTGTCATAAAAAGTGTTTGGGGACCTGGGTCCTGCCCCAGGGGACATGGATCAATGCAAAAAAAAGTTTTAAAAACGTCAGTTTTTTCAGGAGCAGTGATTTTAATAATGCTTAAAGTCAAACAATAAAAGTGTAATATCCCTTTAAATTTTGTACCTGGGGGGTGTCTATAGTATGCCTGTAAAGGGGCGCATGTTTCCTGTGTTTAGAACAGTCTGACAGCAAAATGACATTTTGAAGGAAAAAAACCATTTAAAACTACCCGCGGCTATTGCATTGCCGACAATACACATAGAAGTTCATTGATAAAAACGGCATGGGAATTCCCCAAAGGGGAACCCCGAACCAAAATTTTAAAAAAAAATGACGTGGGAGTCCCCCTAAATTCCATACCAGGCCCTTCAGGTCTGGTATGGATATTAAGGGGAACCCCGGCCAAAAAAAAAAAAAAGACGTGGGGTTCCCCCTAAATTCCATACCAGACCCTTCAGGTCTGGTATGGATTTTAAGGGGAACCCCGCGCCAAAAAACCCCCCCAAAAAAACGGCGTGGGGTCCCCCCAAAAATCCATACCAGACCCTTATCCGAGCACGCAACCTGGCAGGCCGCAGGAAAAGCGGGGGGGACTAGAGTGCGCCCCCCCCTCCTGAACCGTACCAGGCCACATGCCCTCAACATTGGGAGGGTGCTTTGGGGTAGCCCCCCAAAACACCTTGTCCCCATGTTGATGAGGACAAGGGCCTCATCCCCACAACCCTGGCCGGTGGTTGTGGGGGTCTGTGGGCGGGGGGCTTATCAGAATCTGGAAGCCCCCTTTAACAAGGGGACCCCCAGAGCCCCCCCCCTGTGTGAAATGGTAAGGGGGTACTTACCCCTACCATTTCACTAAAAAACTGTCAAAAATGTTAAAAATGACAAGAGACAGTTTTTGACAATTCCTTTATTTAAATGCTTCTTCTTTCTTCTATCTTCCTTCATCTTCTGGTTCTTCTGGCTCTTCTGGTTCTTCCTCCGGCGTTCTCGTCCAGCATCTCCTCCGCGGCGTCTTCTATCTTCTTCTCCTCGGACCGCTCCGCACCCATGGCATGGGGGGGAGGCTCCCGCTCTTCTCTTCTTCTTTTCTTCTCTTCTTCTCTTCTTCATTTTCTTCTCCGGGCCGCTCCGCACCCATGCTGGCATGGAGGGAGGCTCCCGCTGTGTGACGGTGTTCTGCCGAGAAAGTTCCTCTCGGCGGATAAGGACCCCCATCTACTGCGCAGGCGCAGCGCCTGCGCAGTAGGAACCGGCGGAAATAGCCGAAGCGAAATACAGAACAAATCAGCTGTACACGGCGCCTGTGAGGGGGCCCCTCGCGGGCTCGCTTCGCTCGCCACGCTTTGGGCACGGCCTCACTGCACTCGGCACTTTTTTATTCCCCCTCTAGGTCCACTTGGATGGAGGGGCTTCAGCCTGGACCTAGGGCTCATGCGCCGTGTACAGCTGATTGAAGATTTTCATCTTCGTCTGTTTTCGGCGGCTCCGGGTCATTCGTACTGCGCAAGCGCAGCGCTTGCGCAGTACAGGGGGGGAACTTATCCGCCGAGGGAACTTTCTCGGCAAGACACCGGTGCTCCTCGTCTGACAGTTCTTAAATAACGGGGGACAGGGCCACCCGGTGACCCCGCCCCCCTCTGACGCACGGGACATGACGGGACATCCCTGTGGCATTCCCCGTGACGTCACGGGGAAGTCCCGTCAAGTCACCGTGCGTCAGAGGGGGCGGGGTCACCGGGTGGCCCCGCCCCCCGTTATTTAAGAACTGTCAGACGAGGAGCGCCGTCACACAGCGGGAGCCTCCCTCCATGCCAGCATGGGTGCGGAGCGGCCCGGAAAAGAATATGAAGAAGAGAAGAAGAGAAGAAAAGAAGAAGAGAAGAGCGGGAGCCTCCCCCCATGCCATGGGTGCGGAGCGGCCCGAGGAGAAGAAGATAGAAGACGCCGCAGAGGAGATGCTGGACGAGAACGCCGGAGGAAGAACCAGAAGAGCCAGAAGAACCAGAAGATGAAGGAAGATAGAAGAAAGAAGAAGCATTTAAATAAAGGAATTGTCAAAAACTGTCTCTTGTCATTTTTAACATTTTTGACAGTTTTTTAGTGAAATGGTAGGGGTAAGTACCCCCTTACCATTTCACACAGGGGGGAGGGCCGGGATCTGTAGGTCCCCTTGTTAAAGGGGGCTTCCAGATTCCGATAAGCCCCCGCCCGCAGACCCACACAACCACCGGCAACGGTTGTGGGGATGAGGCCCTTGTCCTCATCAACATGGGGACAAGGTGTTTTGGGGGGCTACCCCAAAGCACCATCCCAATGTTGAGGGCATGTGGCCTGGTACGGTTCAGGAGGGGGGGCTGCACTCTCGTCCCCCCTCTTTTCCTGCGGCCTGCCAGGTTGCGTGCTCGGATAAGGGTCTGGTATGGATTTCTGGGGGGACCCCACGCCGTTTTTTTGGCGCGGGGTTCCCCTTAAAATCCATACCAGACCTGAAGGGTCTGGTATGGAATTTAGGGGGAACCCCACGTTATTTTTTTTTTACATTTTGGCCAGGGTTCCCCTTAATATCCATACCAGACCTGAAGGGCCTGGTATGGAATTTAGGGGGACTCCCACGTCATTTTTTTTTTAAATTTTGGTTCGGAGTTCCCCTTTGGGGAATTCCCATGCCGTTTTTATCAATGAACTTCTATGTGTATTGTCGGCAATGCAATAGCCGCGGGTAGTTTTAAATGGGTTTTTTCCTTCAAAATGTCATTTTGCTGTCAGACTGTTCTAAACACAGGAAACATGCGCCCCTTTACAGGCATACTATAGACACCCCCAGGTACGAAATTTAAAGGGATATCACACTTTTATTGTTTGACTTTAAGCATTATTAAAATCACTGCTCCTGAAAAAACGGCCGTTTTTAAAACTTTTTTTTGCATTAATCCATGTCCCCTGGGGCAGGACCCAGGTCCCCAAACACTTTTTATGACAATAACTTGCATATTAGCCTTTAAAATTAGCACTTTTGATTATTCGTGTTCGTGTCCCATAGACTTTAACGGTGTTCGCGTGTTTGAACAAACTTTTTTCCTGTTCGCATGTTCTGGTGCGAACCGAACAGGGGGGTGTTCGGCTCATCCCTAGTTTACACACACAAATCCCCATGTTGGCGATCGTGCACGCGATCGCACATGGCCAACGGCGATCGTGCTCGCCGGCCACACGCATCAGGTCCCCCGCCGTGCAGCGGGCACGCGTGCCCTCAAGTGGCCGAAAAAGGGTAGGACATACCCGTACGGTGTTTCGCCCAGGGGAGCCATTCTGCCACAGTATATCTGCATGAGCCGGTCGGGAACCAGTTAATGGATTTTCAGATTACATCACTTCCTGTAGCTTGTATCAGCATTCCCTTCATGTTAGGTCATCTCCCAGAAGCCATCACTTCCTTGTTGCATCACAGAAAAGAGTGTGATAGAGTGTGTTCACCACTCTGGACCACACCTCCCTCATTACAATATCACCTTCCACCCACTTCCTATACAATCTGATTGTACAATCTCATTTAGATCTCCCATCAGCTATGTAGTACAAGGGCCTGCCTGATTTGCTACAAATTGAATGGATTGTTCAGGTGTGTCTCTATTCCATAGTTCTGGTAAATCTAAACGTAATTGTACAGAGATTGTACAATCAGATTGCATAGTGTATGGCATCTTTCACATCTTTCAGACACTCATTCACATCTCCACCTAACAAAAACTCACATTCCAGCATGGGTTTGTTCTGTGTGTTTTGGAGTGTTTTTGCTAATCACACATAGGGCAGCCCCTTTCACTTGAATAGACTGCCCTACGCGCAAAACTTGCCCCAGAGAAGCTCCAGAACTATTTTTGGAGCGGCGCATGGTGCGTTACTGCAGTTTTCAGTGTGTTTGCTGCACTTGGGGAGCCTTTAACATGTGATGACAACACAAACACGATGCACATTTGCAGCATTTATGAAACGTAATGTAAAGCGCACATTTTCTGTGCAGTTTTCCATGCATTTGGAAACACACAGATGTGAATGAATAGACTGGGTGGAGGGAACCGTGCATTCATCTAAGGCTCGCCAGTTCCTAAATGTCTTGCAGGACAATTTTATGGGTCAGATGGTAGACGCACCAACTAGAAATAAAGCGTTACTGGATCTACTGATTACCAACAATACAGACCTGATCACGGATGTGGAAATACGGGGCAATTTAGGTAACAGCGATCACAGGTCAATTGGCTTCAGTATAAATCACACAAATAGGAAACATAAGGGGAAAACAAAGACAATGAATTTTAAAAGAGCCAACTTCCCTAAACTACGAACCTTGCTAGAAGGCATAAATTGGGATAAAATCTTAGGAACAAAGAACACGGAGGAGAGATGGGTTTGCTTTAAGAGCATGCTAAAAAAGGGCATTAGCCAATGCATCCCATTGGGTAATAAATTTAAAAGAGCGAACAAAAGTCCTGGATGGCTTAACTCCAATGCAAAAATGCATATAGAAGCAAAGGAGAAGGACTTCAAAAAAATACAAGGTTGAGGGATCATCATCAGCATTCAGACTTTATAAAGAATGCAACAAGAAATGTAAGGGTGCAATAAGGATAGCTAAGATAGAACATGAAAGACACATAGCGGAGGAGAGCAAAATAAAGCCCAAGAAATTCTTTAAGTATGTAAACAGTAAAAAAGGGAGGACAGAGCATATTGGCCCCCATAAAGAATGACTAAGGACATCTGGTTACAAAGGATGGGGAGATGGCGAAGGTATTGAATTTATTCTTCTCCTCAGTCTTCACAAGGGAATCGGGGGGCTTCAGTAACCAAAACTGCAGTGTTTATCCTCAAGACACATCACAGGAAGCACCTCCATGGTTAACAGAGGACAGAACTAAAATTAGACTTGGGAAACTTAACATTAAGATTAATAAATCACTGGGACCAGATGGCTTGCACCCGAGGGTACTTAGGGAACTCAGTCAAGTAATTGCCAGACCATTGTTCCTAATTTTTATTGACAGTCTACTGACTGGAATGGTACCAGCTGATTGGAGAAAAGCCAATGTAGCACCAATATTTGAAAATAGCCCAAAATACATCTCTGGGAATTACAGGCCAGTTAGCCTAACATCAATAGTATGTAAACTCTTTGAGGGGATGATAAGGAACTATATACAAGATTTTAGTAATGAGAATGGTATCATTAGCAGTTATCAGCATGGATTCATGAAGAATCATTCTTGCCAAGCAAATCTATTAACCTTCTATGAGGAGATCAGTTGCTATCTAGATAAAGGAAGGCCTGCAGACTGGGTTTTGAAAAAGCAATTGACACAGTTCCCCATAAACGTTTACTGTACAAAATAAGGTCCGTTGGCATAGACCATAGAATGAGTACATGGATTAAAAACTGGCGAGGTCAGAGGGTGGTGATAAATGGGGAGTACTCGGTATGGTCAGGGGTGGGTAGTGGGGTCCCCCAGGGTTCTGTGCTGGGACTGATCCTGTTTCATTTGTTCATCAACGACCTGGAGGATGGGGTAAACAGTTCAATCTCTGTATTTGCGGACGATACTAAGCTAAGCAGGGCAATAACTTATTCGAAGGATGTGGAAACCTTGCAAAAATATCTGAACAAATTAATGGGGTGGGCAAATACATGGCAAATGAAGTTCAATGTGAAAAAGTGTAAAATAATGCATTTGGGTGGCAAAAATATGAATGCAATCTATACACAGGGGCAGAACCTCTGGGGGAATCTAGGATGGAAAAGGACCTGGGGTCCTAGTAGATGACAGGCTCAGCAATGGCATGCAATGCCAAGCTGCTGCTAACAAAGCAAACAGAATATTGGCATGCATTAAAAAGGGGCTCAACTCCAGAGGTAAAACGATAATTCTCCCGCTCTACAAGAATCTGGTCCGGCCGCCCCTAGAGCATGCTGTCCAGTTCTGGGCACCAGTCCTCAGGAAGGATGTACTGGAAATGGAGCGAGTACAAAGAAGGGCAACAAAGCTAATAAAGGGTCTGGAGGATATTAGCTATGAGGAAAGTTGCGAGCACTGAGACGCTTGAGAGCGGATATCATTTCAATATACAAATACCATACTGGTGACCCCACAATAGGGATAAATCTTTTTCGCAGAAGACTCGTGGCCACTCATTAAAATTAGAAGAAAAGAGGTTTAATCTTAAACTATGTAGAGGGTTCTTTACTGTAAGAGCGGCAAGGATGTGGAATTCCCTGCCACAGGTGGTGGTCTCTTGACAGTTTCAAGAAACTATTAGATAAGCACCTGAACGACCGCAACACACAGGGATATACAATGTAATACTGACATATAATCACACACATAGGTTGGACTTGATGGACTTGTGTCTTTTTTCAACCTCACCTACTATGTAACTATGTAACTTTGAATGGAGCCTCATTGTTCTTCTGTAAATGCACCAATTTCACATTCAGGCCCTATTCACACCTAGAGTTGTGCATGTTTTTTGGCTCGTTTTTCCAGTGACACACATAGGGGAGCCAGGGGATTTCAATGGACTGTGCTCCACCTGGCAAAGTAGCTCAAAGGACATTTTAGTAAATTTGTTACTGAATTTGTCACCTGTTCTTTCATTTGGCAAAATGTGTGTTTTTTTCTGTGTTTGGTGTGCCGTTAACAATTAATGACACTGAAAGCGCAACTAGGTCCCATACACTATACAATCTGATTGTACAATCTCTTTACAATCCCCTTTAGATTTACCAAAACTATATAATAGGAGGAGACACCATCAATCCAATCACTCTGTATCCAATCAGGCAGGCACTTGCACTACATCAGGGATGTCCAGTGGGCTGCATGTGGCCTCAGGGAATTTAGCATGCACCCTGAGTTTGTCTGAAGGGACGCTGGGGAAATCAGGCAAATTCACACATGGGGGAAATCCGGGGGTGCTGTGAAAACATAGTTGAAGTGTGAAGGTGTGCTAATGAGAACAGCTGATAAACTCTTTCCTGGGTCATGCTGGCTGATCCGTCCTGTGTGTCTGTCCTCTGTCTACCAGGAAGTTTCTGAAGTGATCTGCAAACTTCAGCCATGAATGGTGGTGAGGCCTGGTCTTCAAAACCAAAGAAAACTTGTATTTTTGTGCAACAGAGATACATTACTGGTATATTGGTACATAGGGGAGCTAGATTTTAGAAAAAAAAAAGTGAACTTAGCCTTTAAATTTGATAAGGCCAAACTGGAGTTTGATTTATTTCTTATAGAATCAGCTGACAAAACCCTTTAACGATCACGCCATAATTAGTACATTAAAGCAAATAAACCATTTGGCCTGTACACTTAAAGCATATAATAAACCCTCTAAACCAATACGCCTGAACATATCCAGAGATATATATTCTAACGACCCTGTGAAAATATTACAAAAGTAGATCACAATTAGCAACATTATACTTACCTGAAAATGGGCTGGATACATCTAAGGTAGATGATTTTTTTTCCTCCATATCTCTCTTCCCTCATTATCTCAAACACAAGCAGACTTGCTTGAAGATCAGATCTTGGCTAATGAGGTGCTCAATGCTATAAAAATGTTGAAACTTAATAAGTGACCTGGACTGGATGGGTTCTTTGCTCTATATTTTCTTACTTTCACTGAAACGTTATCTCCTGTTTTATCCAATCCCTTCAATTCTCTTCTCAAAGGTCAGTCTTTTAGACAGGAAACATTGACATTGATTATATGCATGCTTCCCAAACCTCACACCGATGATACAATTTGTTTGAATTATCGTCCTATTTCTCTGTCAAAACCTAGACATCAATATTTTAGCTAAGGTTCTTGCTATTAGATTGAATAGAGTTATAGGAAATCTTATATATCGTGACCAAGTAGGTTTCATGCCTATTCGGCAAGCCAGTGATAATATTCGTCAGGCGGTCCTTTTATCTCACTTTTCTAAAACACATTGCATCCCATCCTGTTTTCTCTCTTTAGACATTAAAAAAGCATTTGATTCTATTTCATGGTCTTATATGCATTTTACTTTGCAGAAATGGGGCTTCGGCCCTCACTTCCTACAGCGGATCGCTGCGTTCTACAATCAACCTAAGGCATATATTAAATATACGGGTTATAAATCAGATGCATTTATTATAGGAAGGGGCACAGGACAAGGGTGCCCTCTTTCTCCTCTTCTATTTGCCCTGCTTATTGAACCATTGGCCCATAGAATTAGGACTGAACCTTCTATTACAGGTATAGAACTAGATGAGTATTATCACAAGCTATGTTTTTTTTTTTTTTACAAATGACCTTCTTTATTGAAAGGTTGTACATAAATACAGGATAACAGATTCGTGATGCAAACATTAGGTAAGTACAGAACAATTCAGGTAACAAATTAAAGAGGATTCTATATATAGTTAACATCTTGGATATGGTATGTATATATATATATATATATATACACGTAATCATTATTGGTTCACCTCTGTAAATGTGGTTATAACAAACTACAAGTGGTATTAGCTCTCTATCCCTATGTTAGTCAGGTGGAATGTCATCTAATTCATCACAGGTGGAAGCCTCATTCAACCAAGTATCCCAGATCTTTCCGTACTTTGCAGGACATCCTCTGTGAGCATAAATTTCTTTTTATAGGGTAGCACAGCGTTGATTGATGCAACCCATTCCCTAATATTAGGTGGCGTCGCTCTGAGCCATTTCCTTGCGATAAGCAGTCTGGCAATAAACAAAGTTTCTTGTAGAAACATATAATGGAATTTGTCAGATTCAGGGTTTGGAAACACCCCTAATAAACATTGTTTAGGGCATAATGTTAGGGGGGAGCCCATTTTGTCATGGATAAATTTAACTATCTGGGACCAATAATCCTGTATCACTGGACAGGTCCATAGGGGATGAAAAAATGTTCCGTGAGATCCTGCGCATCTAGG
Organism: Lithobates septentrionalis; assembly: GCA_037952835.1. Classification (NCBI taxonomy): domain Eukaryota; kingdom Metazoa; phylum Chordata; class Amphibia; order Anura; family Ranidae; genus Lithobates; species Lithobates septentrionalis. Next base: position 1,544,015 of record JBBDGP010001126.1, on the reverse strand, counting down.
GCAAAGTGGGCTGTAGTTACTTCTGAATTTGGCTAAACGTGAGGGGGTCAGGTAGGACCTGTGCACGATAAATAATTGTGTGAGGCGATCTGAAGTCTTATGGGAAACTTTTTTGCAAGCGTCTAGAACTTCTTCCCACTCCTCTTCCTCCATCTCACCCACGTCCCCAACCCAGCGATCTTTCAACTGATATGCTATTGCCACCGCAGTAGGGCGCAGAAGGCAAGAGTAGAATATGGAAATCAGCTTTTGGTGTTCAGAGCCATTTATCACGGGCAGGATATCCAATTGCTCCAGGTTTGGAGGGGATTCGCGAAATTGGGTTTGGAGAGCATGGCGGAGCTGGAGGTATCGCAAATGCATAAAGTTAGCAAGGCCAAAGTCGTCTTTCAGTTGTTGGAATGATTTAAAAATGTCTCCATTATACACATCTGCTAAATATACCACCCCATTAGAGATCCACAGATCTTGGTCCGGTAAGTGTAATAGCTTGGGTAGGCATGGATTGTTCCATAGTGGCGTCTGTTTGTGTGTCGAAGGGAGTTTAAGCTTACGTCTGACTATAGCCCATATCCTGCAATGATTATATAACAGGCTCTTGCGGTTGCCAAAGCTACCGGGCTCACCAGGGTCTCTAAGAATGAGCTGAAAGGGATGGGTGTGTGTTCACATGACTGGAGAGCTTATTAAAGCCATGTATCGTTCTTTGTCTCCTTTGTCTAGCTGAAAAAAATGGGACAGTTGTGCTGCCAAATAGTACAGATTAAAGTCCGGCAGTGCTGTGCCCCCTAAATCAGTGGGATTTTTCAGCACCTGCCAAGACAATTTATGACGTGTTTTTCCCCACACAAATGTGTTTAGAATGACTTCCAAGGATTTAAATAGCCTCAGTGGTATATAGACAGGAGCATGCCATAGGACATACAAACATTTGGGTAGCAAAATCATTTTTATCAAGTTTAAATGACCCATGACTCCCAATGGTAATCTGGGCCACATCTGTGTTTTATTCTTTAATACCTTGAACAACGGCTCCAAGTTTAGCCTAATAAAATCCTCTGAAGAACGTGTAATTGTAATGCCTAAGTATTTGATTTCACTGACACGGATTAGAGGGGAAGAAGCCTGTGTCTCCGATGGGGCCCCAATATCTACAGGAAGGATCTGGGATTTCTCCCAATTAATCCGTAATCCAGAGTAGTTTCCAAATTGTTTTATAATTTCAAGGGCCGTTAGCAGAGAGTGCCCTGAATCTTCCAGGTACAGGAGCATATCATCCGCATATAAACTGATTTTTTCGACCAGATGTCCACGGCTTAAACCCCTAACCTCTGGATGTTCTCGGAGTGATGTTGCCAGGGGCTCTACCGCCAAGGCATAAAGTAAAGGGGAAAGGGGACAGCCTTGTCATGTGTCCTTGGCCAGTGGGAAAGCCCCCGAAGCTCTTCCATTAACCAGGATCCTGGCACTCAGAGTCTGGTAGAGAAGCTGAATCCATCGAATATAATTAGGCCCGAAACCAAACCTGGCCAGACATTTCCAGAGGTAGTCCCATTCTACTGAGTCGAACGCTTTAGCGGCGTCCAGGGACACCACCACTCTGGAACCTGTCCGGTCATGGCCAGCCTGCAAGTTCATGTACAGCCTGCGTAAGTTAAACGCCATGTTTTTTGCCGGCATCAACCCAGTTTGGTCGGGATGTATAAGATTCAGGATCACCTTATTTAACCGTAGGGCCAGGACCTTGGCCAAAATTTTTATGTCCAATTGTAGTAGGGAGATGGGACGATAGGATTCGGGGAGTGTCGGATCTTTGCCCGGTTTGGGTATGAGTACGATGAATGCCTCGCTCATCGATTTTGGGAGGGAACTGGATTTAAATATATGTGTAAAAAGCGCGTGGAGCTTGGAAGTTAAGGTCTCGCTATAGGTGGTGTAAAACTCCAGGGGGAGACCATCCGACCCATGGGCTTTCGAAGGGGCAAGGTGAGACATTGCTTCTATAATGTCATCCTTGGTGATGGGTGCCTCCAACATCTCTATTTGAGAAGGGGTCAATTGATTGAAGGTTACATTGGCTAGAAAATCCGCTATCTCCTGCCTACAATTATTAGTGGTGGACGAGTATAGGGAAGTGTAAAAGGAGCGGAACACATCAGCCACTTTGTCAGGATCTTGTATCATGGCACCCGTACTATCTTGTAGGGCAACTACAGTGTGCGGTTTGTGCTCCATATGAGCCAGGTAGGCCAATAGGTGCCCTGCACATTCCCCACACTCGTACACTTTTTGTTTAGTGTAAAATATTTTTCTCTCTGCCTTTTCAAAATGGAGTCCGTTCACTATGCGAGCTTGTAATTTTACCCGGTTCGCTGTCTCAGATGAGGGGTTGTCTGAAAGAGATTTTTCTACCTCTGCTATTGCTTGTTCGGCTTGTTGAATAACTTGGTTGGAGGTTCTTTTATATCTTGCTATTCGTTGTGATAACAACATGCAGGCATGGGCCTTAAACGTATCCCATACGATATCAAAAGGGGCTGAGTCTATATTTGTGCGAAAAAAGAACTCCCACTTCTCTCCCATGTCGTCCAACCCTGGGACAACTGAGAGCCAAAAGGGGTTGAGTCTCCAGGCATAAGAGGAGGGGCAGAGCTTAACTTAAGTTCTATCCAGCATGGGGCATGATCCGATAGGATACGAGGGGAAAGACCTGCTCCTATTAACCAGTTCCCGACCGGCGCACGCCGATGTACGTTGGCAGAATGGCACGGCTGGGCAAATGGACGTACCGGTACGTCCATTTGAATTCCCCGCCGTGCCATTGCATGCGCGCCGCCGGACTCTATCGCCGTGGGGATACCCGCGATCACCTCACAGAGAGGACGAACGGGGAGATGCCGTTGTAAACAGCATCTCCCCGTTCTGCCTAGTGACAAGTGTCACTCGATCTCTGCTCCCTGTCATCGGAGCAGAGATCAGTGACGTCACACACACAGCCCATCCCCCTACAGTTAGTAATCACTCCCCTAGGACATACTTAACCCCTCCCCCCCGGTTAGTGGTTAACCCCTTCACTGCCAGTGTCATTTACACAGTAATCAGTGCATTTTTAATCGCGCTGATCGCTGTATAAATGACAATGGTCCCAAAAATGTGTCAAAAATGTCCGACATGTCCGCCATAAAGTCGCAGTCACAATAAAAAACGCTGATCGCCGCCATTACTAGTAAAAAAAATTATTAATAAAAATGCCATAAAACTATCCCCTATTTAGTAAACGCTATAACTTTTGCGCAAACCAATCAATAAACGCTTATCGCAATTTTTTTTTTACCAACAATATGTAGAAGAATACGATCGGCCTAAACTGAGGAAAAAAAATGTTTTTTTAAATATTTTTGGGGAATATTTATTATAGCAAAATGTAAAAAATAATTTTTTTCAAAATAGTCGCTCTTATTTTGTTTATAGCGCAAAAAATAAAAATAGCAGAGGCAATCAAATACCACCAAAAGAAAGCTCTATTTGTGGGAAAAAAGGACGTCAATTCTGTTTTGGAGCCACGTCGCACAACCGCGCAATTGTCAGTTAAAGCGACGCAGTGCCGAATCGCAAAAAACGTTCTGGTCAGGAAGGGGGTAAAATCTTCCGGGGCTGAAGCGGTTAAGCTCGGCACTAGGGAGTGAGATATCAGGATCAGGTCAATGCGTGACATGGTGTTATATGTCACAGAGAAACAAGTAAATGCCTTTACTGAGGGGTAGCAAGACCTCCAAGTATCCACCAGCCCTATCTCATTCATGAGTTTCCCAAATCTTGTAGGGGAGGGTAGGGGAGGGTGTACAGTCAGTCTGGGAGATTCTGTCTAGGTTATTGTCCAGTACTGCATTAAAGTCCCCCATCCACATAGCCGGGATCGTAGGAAATTGTGCCATGAACGCCAGTCCCTCATTAATAACACTGAACTGGAATGGAGGCGGTATATATACCGCTAGCAAAAGTATTTCCAGTCCGTTCAGTCTGCAGTGTATGAACAGGAACTTGCCCTGAGGATCAGATCCCAATGACAGCACAGAGAATTGTGTTGTTTTGGCCACTAGGAGCGCAATACCTCTAGAGTGAGCTGAGTATGGGGCTTGGTACACCAAACTCAACCATGGTTTTTTAAGAGATAGCAATAGTTGACCAGTTAAGTGAGTTTCTACTAATACCATAACATCTGCGTGTTGCGCTTTGAGATATGCCATGACTGCATTTCTCTTAGGTTTAGCTCCGAGGACACGGACATTTCATGCTAAAAATTTTAAAGTTGACATGTTATTATAAACAGTATATGTGCATATCTCTTAGCCTGCGTCCACCGGTCCCGAAACCGAACCATATGTGTACAACATAGCTGGGGTAGGGCCTGGTATGGAATTTGGCGGACCCCCACGCATTTATTTTTTTAAATTTTGGTTCGGGATTCCCCTTAATATTCATACCAGACCCAAAGGGCCTGGTAATGCACTGTGGGGGAATCCCAGGCCATTTTTTTCAATGACTTTTATGTGTATTGCAGAGACCCGACATTTCATTATAGTAGCTACTGCTAGTACTTTTAAATGTCTTTTTTTTTCCTTTAGAAATTTAATTTTGCTCTCGGACTGTAAACACGGGAAACATGCGCTACTTTACAGGCATACTATAGACACCTCCCAGGTATGAAATTTAAAGGAATATTTCACTTTTATAGTTTCACTTTAACCATTATTAAAATCACTGCTCCCGAAAAAACGTCCGTTTTTAAAACTTTTTTTTGCATTGATACATGTCCCCTGGGGCAGGACCCGGGTCCCCAAACACTTTTTATGACAATTGTATATTAACCCTTAAAATTAGCACTTTTAATTATTCATGTTCGTGTCCCATAGACTTTAACGGTGTTCGCATGTTCGAACAAATTTTTTGCCTGTTCGCATGTTCTGCTGCGAACCGAACCGGGGGGGGTGTTCGGCCCATCCCTACATCCAAAGGATCGAAAGACAAAGGACTAGGATAGACTTATGCCGCGTACACACGGTCGGACTTTCTGGCCTACTTGGTCCGGCACACTTTCTGACGGACTTTGTCCGCCAGGTGCGCCGGACTTTAAAACGGATGGACTTGCCCACACACGACCGGACTTTCCGACGGACTTTCGCCTGAGTTACAGCGGACTTTCAGAATGAACGGACTTGCCCACACACGGACAAGTCCGTTCATTTTGAACGTGACTCAGGTGCGACGGGACTAGAAAAGGATGTCAATCTTGCTGCTTTTATCGGCGAGATTGACACCTTGCCAGCCCCATCGCGGGTTATACCAGGCCCTTAGGTTGGATGTATGGATTATAAAGGGAAACCCCTACGCCGAAAAAATGGTGTGGGGTCCCCCCTAGAATCCATACCAGACCCCGATCCGAGCACGCAGCCTGGCCGGTCAGGAAAGGGGGTGGGGACGAGCGAGCGCCCCCCCCCTCCTGAACCGTACCAGGCCGCATGCCCTCAACATGGGGGGTGGGTGCTTTGGGGGAGGAGGGCGCCCTGCGGGGCCCCCCCACCCCAAAGCACCTTGTCCCCATGTTGATGAGGACAAGGGCCTCTTCCCGACAACCCTGGCCGTTGGTTGTCGGGGTCTGCGGGTGGGGGTCTTATCGGAATCCGGGAGCCCCCTATAAGAGGGCCCCAGATCCCGGCCCCCCCACCCTATGTGAATGAGTATGGGGTACATGGTACCCCTACCCATTCACCTAGGGAAAAAGTGTAAATAATAAAACACTACACAGGTTTTTTAAATATTTTATTAAACAGCTCCAGTGGGGGGGATCTTCCTCCGGCTTTGGGGGTCTTCTTCCGGCTTCGGGGGTCCCTCCAGTTCATCTTCTCCCGGCGTCCGGTTGGTTCTTCTCCGCTCTCTTCTCCCGGTGTTCCAGTTCTTCGGCCGGCTCCTCCGCTGTCTTCAGGTAGCTCTCTTGCCAGCACCGGACTTCTAGGCTTCTTGTCTTCTGGGCTTCTTGTCTTCTCTTCTCTTCTCCAGATGCATTGGCCCTTCTAAACCTAAGACTGGAATTTCTGCAATGAAGAACAGTTTCAATTATTGATACAGCTCTTAACAGCCGCTAGCCAAAACCAAACATAAAATGAACCAAACTCTGTTACATGCAAAGATGGAAGCTTTAGATAAAAACAGCTTAAACAAGTTTAATAATTTATGGAAACCATGGATTAAACTCTGCTTACCACCAGTTTTCGAAGACCAATACTTTTACCATGGTAGATGATGATGTAATGTGTAGATATACCACTACCCCTCTGGGAGTAACCTACCTTCGGGAACCCCCTATCCCCTCCTTTTCCTACTTGCTTTTTTTCCCCTCCTTGTTGTGAATCCCTTCCCCTCCTCTTTTATTCATATTTTCTTTTTAATTCAGGTAACTTCCACTATATTTGGTTGACATACCATAATAGTATGCTGATAATAGGCCCCACATCAGCAGTAGATTAAACATAATGTTCTACTATTGAAAGAGCACCAGTTATACTAGCGACTTTACATGAATTTTATATATATATATATATATATATATATATATATATATATATAGGAAAAACACGTGGAACGATGCCTTGATGCAAAAAAGTGTCCTTTTACTGAAAATCTTTCATTACATAGTTCAAATGCAAGCAAGCCACTGTACAGTTCCGAGCGCAAATCGCTCTTCGTCAGGCTTCTCTGGCTGTGTGTAAGAAGCCTGACGAAGAGCGATTTGCGCTCGGAACTGTACAGTGGCTTGCTTGCATTTGAACTATGTAATGAAAGATTTTCAGTAAAAGGACACTTTTTTGCATCAAAGCATTGTTCCACGTGTTTTTCCTATCCTTTTAAGGTGGAAGCTTGGGAGTCCACCCTGACGGTGCCTTGATTGAACAAGGACGAACGAGAAGAGGGTAACCCACCTGATGTTCATTTATATATATATATATATATATATATAGTCGAAGCCCTATGGCCGATACGGATATGAACAATTAGATTTACCATAAGACTTCCAACATGAAATGGACCTGAAGTGTGCCCTGGTCTGATTAGAAATTAATATTTTGTGAAGAGAAATGAATTTGAGAAATGCCCTGAAAAGGGGATGGGAGGGTGGGTACCGCGCACAGGAAACCGACAAAGACCACAGGCGAGTGGGCTGGTTAAATACCCACCGGGCTCCTCCCATAAATTCAGGCCACCATACTGGCCTTCCTACTTATGGTCGAAGCCCTATGGCCGATACGGATATGAACAATTCAATTTACCATAAGACTTACAACATGAAATGGACCTGAAGTGTGCCCTGGTCTGATGGTCGGTATACCAAAATAAGGGGGCAAAAACATTCAGATAGGGGTGTCGTTTATATTAGTTTTAGCTTCATTTATTGAGCAAGTCTGGTGAATGCTTGTGCCATCTCCACCTGAGGAGTGGGGATGTACCGGGCGAGGTAGGCAGAGTTTTACCTGCTAAGTCTCTTAATGATATGGTCTGGGACTCATGCCGAAATGCCACCAAGGCTGCCCCAATACTAAAGAGTGACCGGAGTACTGACTGGGGTCAAGGTGTAGGCTGCGTAGAAGACCTCCAGGTGTTTGATAAACTGGCAGGCACTCAAGGGTTTGACTGATAAGGTAATGGGGACTAGAGTTGGAGTGTTCCGGTAGGAGTGACAGTAGGCGGTCGAGTATGGTTACTGGACATTGGACGTTGTTTATTTTACAGAGATGGATGTCTATCCTGGAGCTTAATTACTGGGTTTTAGACACTGCAAGGTGGAGGATGAAATGGTGTTGGTAGCGAGCCAACTACACAGAACTTGGCCTGCGGGATTTCTGCGGGTGAACTCGCTGGGCTGCCAGAACCCGTAGTAGGCTAAGTAAATGGCTGCTTGTATAAGCAAACTGGGGAGAAGGCCAAATGGCGAACTAGTAAAGATAGTAGACATGTCCCAGAAGATGGCAGCCTGGAATGAATGTACAGTGGACACTAAACTGGTGTTGCCAAGGTAATTGCACCAGCCTGCTCAGGAAGGACATAACAGAGCGATACGGACCTGGCTTCATCCAGAAGATTGGCCTCGGACCGGTTGTCGGTGGCGAAAGCCACGGCCTGTCCTGTCCAGATATGACCCTAGAGTTGAGCGGCTGCCATGACCAGATATAGCTTGAAGTGGGAGGAAGTCTGGGTAAACGCGGGGTTTAGGAGCGTCTCTGGAGGCCATGTTCTTGTAAACAAATGGTGGCCAAAAATTGCAGCGAAGCCTTTGGTGGCTGTGGCATCTGTCACTACCTGGGGTGATAAGGGCGATATAGATGGTATAAACAATGATGTACTGATCCACGTAGTACGGAACCTTCCGACATTGATAGGTCAGCTACTGCCACAGCGTCTAAATTAAGGATCTGAAAGGGGTCCTGTGTCTGGGAGAGGAAGACCAGGAAGCATGATACAGAAGATCGACCCTGGGGAATGACCCGTATGCAAAATTGAGCATTCCCAAGAAAGACTGAAGCTGCTTCTTAGTACACACCCGTGTATGGGTGAAGTCTTGGGGAACTGGCCTGACGCGGGTCAGCTTGTCAAGTGGGAGGCTGGCCTGCGTGGAGTTGTTAGTCCGAAAGAGGTTATTGTAGACCTTGGTTCCGGATTGTTGAGTTTTGGAGACCGCAAGCTGAAGGACGTAATGGTTTTATCAGCGAGTCAAGTGGTGTCTACACAGTATCTGGCTGCCAGTGCCACTAAAAGTGAATTTGTTAGGCCGTAGAAAACCGCAGAGGGCCAGGTAGATGGCTGCTTGGATGACTAGACTGGGGAACGTGTGAGGATTTTTGACATGTCCTTAAAGATGGCAGTTGTGATGGGCAAGCATTTGCCGTTAGCTATGGGCTGATGCTTCTGGATGCCACGTAGAAGGGATCTTACTGTATGGGCCGTAAACACAGATGGCTCTCTGGGGTCCCGTAAGGACAGGAAATGCTGGACGCTGGCTAGGCATAGCCCGGTAGTGTCATGAGAAGGAGCCATCTGCGTGTGGCAATACAATACCTGGTGCGGGATGGAACCTGAACTCCACTGACCTAAGCGAGAAATTATACAGAAAATGGTGAGTGCTTCGCATGAAGATGTCACTGGAGACAATTGGCCGATTAAGTGCCACTGAAGAATGATGTGTGACTGATTGTGTGCCACTGGGAATGTGTTTGTAACGATTGCACAAAGTCATGCTAAGATGCGAGCCCTGCAATGATTGCAAGAGTTGTGCTTAAATACATGCTTGCAATGATTACAAGGGAGTTTGTGTCAATGGAGATGTATTTGCAGTGACTGTGAGAAGTCCGTATTACTGCATGTGCTTGCATGGACTGCAAGGAGTTATGCTTGGATGCGTGTTTTCAACAATTGCAAGAAGTTATGCTTAGATGTGTGCTTGCAACAATTGCAAGAAGTTGTGACTGGATGCGTGCTTGCAACGATTGCAAGAAGTTATGCTTGGATGCATGCTTGCAATGTTTGCAAGAAGTTATGCTAAGATGCATGTTTTTGTAATGATTGTAGGAGTTGTGCTTAAATGTGTGCTTGCAACGATTGCAAGGGAGTTTATGTCGCTGGAGGTGTGTTTGTGGTGACTGTGAGAAGTTCGTATTTACTGCATGTGCTTGCAAAGACATCAAGAGTTATGCTTGGATGTGTGCTTGCAACGATTGCAAGAAGTTGTAGTTGGCTGCGTACTTGCAACGATTGCAAGAAGTTATGCTTGAATGCATGCCTGCAATGTTTGCAAGAAGTTTATGATTGGATGCGTGTTTGCAATGTTTGCAAGAAATTGTGCTTGGGTGTGCTTGCAACGATTGCAAGAAGTTATGTTTGGATGCGTACTTCCAATGATTGCAAGAAGTTGTGCTTGGATGTGTGCTTGCCACGATTGCAAGAAGTTACGTTTCGATGTGTGCTTGCAACGAATGCAAGAAGTTTATGCTTGGATGCGTGATTGCAACGATTGTGGGAAGTTGTGCTTGGATGCGTGCTTGCAACGATTGCAAGAAGTTGTGATTCAATGCGTGCTTGCAATGAATACAAGAAGTTGTGCTTGAACGTGTATGAATTTTAATCCAATATGAATCGTTTGTAAAGTGTATGAAATGAATCGATGCAAATTGGTTGTTTGAAATTAATCTGCTATGAACCGATTTTTAGAGTGTATGCAAATTAATCCAATATAAAATCGGATTGTGGAGAGTATGAATATGGATCCGATACGAAATGTTGTGCCCCCGACGTGGCTAGATTTGAATCGAACTGTAGCGTGTATGAAATTAAACCGATACAAATCATTCGTATATTGTATACAATGAACCCTGACACGAATCGGTTTGTAAAGTGTATGAAATAAAACCAACATGAATAGGATTGTGCGACTATAAGGGGGGATAGTAATAAGGCGAAGGTTTTAACAAATGAACCGGGACCATGACTGAACTTCGAAGGAAGATGGGGTGTGGCTTTTTTTTTTTTTTTTAGCTTGACTGACCTGAAGGAAAATGACAGATGACAACCGGTGAAGGGCTTGACTACCTGACTTGAAAAGTGACTTGTAACGTGTTTGACTTGTAACGTGTTTAAGCGACAGGTGCATGATTTTTTTTTTCCTTTCTTTTTTTTTTTCTTTTTTTTTTCTTATATATTTTTTTATGTAATGAAATAAGGCCAAGCCAACTGGGGCACGCCGAGCCGAATCGATGCATCTCGGACGCCACTGGATTCAAATCTGAGCACGGTATGTGACAGTGAAATGAATGAACTGTTTGCCATGACAGAGGCATGAAATGGTCGGGCCGCGGCTGCGACTGACAACGAACCGGACTCTGGAGCATGTACTGAAATGAGGCCAAAAACAACTGGGGCACACTGGGATGAATCGGTGCATCACAGATGCGACTGGATTCGAATCGGAGCGCGGTACGTGACGGTGAAATGAAATGATTTGCCATGACAGAGGCACGAATCGGTCGGCCGCAACTGCGACTGACTACGAACCGGACTCTGGAGCATGTACTGAAATGAGGCCAAAAACCCCTGGAGCACGCCGGGACGAATTGCTGCATCTCAGATGCTACTGGATTTGAATCGGAACGTGATACGTGACAGTGAAATGATTGTCATGACAGAGACTTGAATCGGTGAGCCGAATTTTGCGACTAACAACAAAAACGGACTCTGGAGCATGTACTGAAATGAGGCCAAAAAACCCTGGGACACGCTGGGACGAATCGGTGCATAAGGATGCGACTGGATTCGACCCAGGACATGATTTGTGACGGTGAAATGATTGCCATGACAGAGGCCTGAATCGGTGAGCCGTAACTGCGACTACCAACGAACCAGACTCTGGAGCATGTACTGAAATGTGGCCGAAAAACAACTGGGGCACACCGGGACGAATCGGTGCATCAGGGATGCCATTAGATTCGAATCGGAGCACGGTAGTGACAGAGAAATGAGTGAAATGATTGAAATGGTTGAAATGATTTGCTACGACTGAGACACGAGTCGGTGTGCCGCGATTTGCGACTGGCAACAACCTGTCTGTGGAGCATGGTACGGTGACGTAAAAACATTTGTGACACGTTTAAAAGAGCGGTGCAATACTGTTGCTACAAGATTCGACTCGTAGTGAAGTACATAAGGTGTCGAATGTTTGTTCATGATAGCGGTGCAAGTGAGTGGCTAACGATAAGGCTATGTGTAGGGTTTTACGAATGACTCGTAAGCTTCGATATCGAGATCTGGTGACACGATATCTAACATAAATGCATGAAATGAAAGGTCAAACGTAAAACCCTACCTGCGACAGCCGAGCCAGACACTTTGTACAGAACCACGACGGTAATGAAAGCCTCGAGAACTTTGAAGACGGAACTCATGAACGCTAACGAATCTCAAATAGTCGGCCTAGTGACGTAGTACCGCGCACAGGAAACCGACAAAGACCACAGGCGAGCGGGCTGGTTAAATACCCACCGGGCTCCTCCCATAAATTCAGGCCACCATACTGGCCTTCCTACATATAATGTTTAGATAGAAACATTCATTTACTGCATGGATCTGTTTCGATTTAATTCTTAACTAAACAGTTTTATGAATTAAAATGTCATATTCAAATAGTAATATACTTTCCTGCAATAAGATTATCTTAACATAACAATGTAAAATGTTTCCCTTTATGCATTATACTCAATGTTTTCTGATAATCTTTAATAAAATTACATTTTGAAGATGTTGAACCTATGTGACATGTAGGATTGAGAAGCAAAGGCCATGTTGTGAAGTTGTACCTTTTAAGTGTGTAGTATTGATGATTAACATCATCGGTGTGAATTGTGTACAACAAAATTGAGGATATATGTACACTTTGTGATGGACTATCTGACCCCATTGATAGACCCAACAGAGGCATGTTAATGTAATAAGTAGATTAAATGTATATTTTACTTTCAGGTTCAGAACCATTTTGGAGTATGTTATGTTCTATAGAGAAGTTGGAAAGACTAACTGTCTTCCCACCCTGCCCACAAGTGAATCACATGGTGTTGTTTTGTTAGTGTCAACTTGTAAAACTGCCAGTAAGGATACACCATGTATAACATTGCAAAATGTTATAAGTTTTTCATTTCTCCTGCCTTGGCCAGCACAATTTGTCAGAATCCTGCTTCCCACTTATGAATAATCTAGCTACTCAAACCTGTCACTGAAACCTTGAGATAGGACTGGCTTTTGCCATGGGAATTTCAGTGTCATACTGTATACTGGATACTGCCAATGTGATACTGTCCTCTATAAAAGGCAACAATGATATCATACATTGAAACACAGTTTATAAGCTGCATAAAAGAAAGCTTACCACTGAGCACACTGAAAGAAGCTCTAATGTGTTCATCTGTCAGTAGGGATCTGCCCTGGTTTGATTTGTGGAGTGCTTGTCCAATCCTGATTGAAGTCTAAAAAATCCAAACTTGAAATTGAAAAACACCTATCTTTTAAATTACATGATTGGACACAAACCCCTACCCAACATGGAGTAATAGGTAAGGGACAAACACAGCAGAGGAATGGAACAAAATCTGGGGCTCCACTGCCAAAAGCTTAGCTAAAGTTTTGGCAGAGAGTTCAATTATAAATTCCTCCTATGTTGGTAGTTCATTTACAGATCTTTTGTGCCATTCCAGTCACTCATTTGATTGTTTTTTGGACTGCTGTACAAAGAGATCCTTATTACACATATGGTGGGACTGCCCAAAAGCTAAAAGGTTTTGGTCCTGGTTATATCAGTTTTACTATATATACTAGTACTAGTTATCAGCAAATCTTTCTGTAAGGACCCCTATGAGACCTGCCTCAACAAAACCTTGAGGTATCTGTAGTCACCCATTTTAAGTTTGTAACCAATATGCTCACAGATGCACAAAGAGCAATTGCTCAGGCATAGAAGACCACAACAATCCCATATGTGGAGGTTAAAAAATCTGTTTTCTCAAGTTATGCTTTATGAAAAACTTACAGCGATACAGAATAATAGGATGTTCAAACTTTAAACATTATAGATCCCATGGATTAAGTCCTATATTCCTCCTAATTTCTACTGAAATGCATGATACATCTGACTATAGTAGTCAACCTACACTTGGATACAAAACCAAGTAACTGTGGACACTTTTCTAAGCACCCCCCCTATACCTTCCCTGGCCATACTATCCCTTTTCTCTATCTACCCTCCCCCTTCCCCCATTGCTTCCCCTCCCTCTTTTTCTTCTTACTTCTTTTATATTAGTCTAGACCAGCCCTCAAAAATTCCACTCACCTGCTCGCATTTTGCGAGTGAATTTTGAGGGCTGGCGAGCTTGGGCTACCTGAGAGCGAGGGGGGGCAAGCACTGCCGGCCGGTTATATGGGAGTCCTTCTCCCAAAGCTCACAGAGGGGAAGAGAGAGGAGAGAGCTGGCTGGATGATCAGAGCAAGAGGGAAATCACTAGTGGCTTTCATTTCAATAGCCTAGTGTTCCCCGCACTCACTGTCACACACAGCCCTGCCCCCTGGTCCCGGGGAATTTAATAGACAGTTCACCCATCCAATCCCAGGACGAGTGACATGTATCAAAGTTTCCAAGTGGCAGGAACACAGCAATTGAAATCAAAGCTGTTCCAGTGATGTCCCTTGGCACTCTTATCGTCCAGCTGGAAAAAACTCTTCCACTCCCCTGCATGATGGACGCGGTTAGGCAGCATGATGGAAACGGGTATTCAGCATGCATGATGGAAACGGGTAGGCAGCATGATGGACACAGGTAGGCAGCATGATGGACCCAGGTAGGCTGCATGATTTACACAGGTAGGCAGCATGATGGACACGGGTAGGCAGCATGATGGACACGGGGTAGGCTGCATGATTTACACAGGTAGGCAACATGATGGACACGGGCAGGCTGCATTGGTGGATATGGGCAAGCAGCATGATAGACACGGGCAAGCTGCTTTGGTGGACACGGGCAGGCTGCTTTGATGGACATGGGTAGGCTGCATTGGTGGACACATGCAGGCTGCATTGGTGGATATGGGCAGGCTACATCAGTGGACACGAGAAGGCTGCATTGGTGGGCATGGGCAGGCTGCATTGTTTGACATGGAAAGGCTGCATTGGTGGACACGGGAAGGCTACATTGGTGGACAAGGGTGAGGCTGCATTGGTGGACACGGGTGAGGCTGCATTGGTGGACATGGGTGAGGCTGCATTTGTGGACATGGGTGAGGCTGCATTGGTGGACACGGGTGAGGCTGCATTGGTGGACACTGGAAGGCTGCATTGGTGGACATGGACAGGCTGCATTGGTGGACACGGGTAAGGCTGCATTGGTGGACACAGGTAGACTACATTAATGGATACGGGTGAGGCTGCATTGTTGGGCACGGGTAAAGTTGCTTAATTCTGCATAAAACATTTAAGTGTAATTTCATGAGATAATTTATGAGGGCGTGTTTAGGGGCGGAATTAGGGGCGGGCATGGTAGGGGTTGGGTGGTGCAACTGGCTAGTAGCTCAGAACTTGAAATTTTGAGCCCTGGTCTAGACTATTACCTTGAACATCTTATTTCCAAAATTGCTCCTGTCATGTTGTTACCACAAAAAGACAAACCATATAGATCCTTATTGTTACTTATGTGAGAATTGTTATAGCTGATGTTTGCATGTGCAATCTTGTTCATGACTCTAAAAACAGTTAAATTATATGAATGGTCATATATGCAATATACAATTCAATCTGCTGCACTTTGAAAACAATGACTTGCTTGGGAGATACCTTCAAAGCAGTGTAACACAACAGTTTGATTTTCACATATTTCACATATCCCGTATTCTAGTATCATATCTTTTGCACGTGTAATTAATTTTTTGATTTTTTTTTTTTTGGCTTGGCTTAAATAGAGCAGTAGTGCTCACATCTAATCTGTTGCAAGTTGAACAAGGCTTTGTTAGGAAGTTTTGACCGTGACACCTGATTTTTTTGTAACTAGCAGTAATGGGCCTGAATTGAACTGTGGAAGTAGTAACCACAACAGATCCAAAATCTAGAGGAAAGTTACTATTTAAAAAAATAAAGCTAAAGCCCTAATGCAATTCACCAGTGACACAACAGTCTAATATGATATTTTGTTGTGAGCTTGTTTTTATCACAGTACCACATGGCGTTGTCTTAAATGCATAATAAAATGTCAAAACAGAGTGCACAAAAACACAAAAGCCACAACTGCACATTTCTGGAATACCTTTCCATCCCCATATCCACAATTATTCCTCAAAAATGTAAAATGTAGACTTTAGGTATGAGATTGGTAGATCTTGGCTAATGTTAAGAGTGTATGCAAGAACTTATGCACTTAAGCAAATATGCAGACAATAGAAAGAGGCAAGGCATTAAAAAGTTTGTATTATTTGAAAGACAATAGTCATAAATATTGTTCAAAGGCTTAACAATATTTGTGTTAGGAGTCTCTTAATATGATAATAAAATAAACGTATAACTGACCCGATGTGTGCCCTGGTCAGGATGGTCAGTATGCCAATAAGGGGCATACTCAATGAAAGAGAAAATAAAAAGGTAAGTATGAAAAAAGGGGAGGGAGGGGAAACCAGAAATGAATGATGACAAGGTAGGGACCAAAGTGAGGAGTAGATATAGAGCCAGAGACTCCTCCCACAAATTCAGGCCTAATATGTTAGATAGAAAATAAAGAACGTATAACTGACCCGAAGTGTGCCCTGGTCAGGATGGTCAGTATGCCAATAAGGGGGCAAAAACATGCATGTAGTGGAAAATTGTTACCATGCCAACAAACATATTATTGAGCCAGTAATGAAAACGCTTTAGACATTTCTACTTGAGAATCAGGAATATATCTAGAGAAACAAGAGGAGTTTCAGCGATACCAAATGCTTAATCACATGAACTGGTATACCATTACTAGAGTGTCATGTCTACTGTCACACAAGTGATCAGGCACTATAGCTGGCTACTGTGTTCTTCACCTATAGCAGCCCTCTTTCCCATAAGGCAAGCAGGCCTACCTTTACTCGGCTGCCCCCAGGTCTTATACACAATGCTATAGTGCCTGGCCACCACGCCAAGGCAGGAGCAAACTGAGCAAAGCAAACAGGTACTTGTGGTTGGCAGACAGGTAGTGTGGTTCTATGATAGTCAAGGTAAAAGGCAGGCTGAGTTCAGGTAATAGTCTAAAATCCAGTCCAAGGTCATACACAGGGAAATATAATCTAGCAGAGCAGGGAAGACAGACGGGGGCTTGATTAGGAATAACACACATATCACTCTCCATCACAAGCATGCAAGTGAGGGTTTGGCTGGCTTATAACAGGTTTGGTTTCCACCCAGAGACTGATCACATTAATCACCTTGCAGGTGGACAGACAGACAAGGAGAGTGCCATAGCCAAAACCCGGGTGCTGGAATCAGAAGCAGGAGCACTAGGTGCTCCTGACATAGAGGCCTCTGAGGCAGTCCCAATCCGAAATAAATTACCCTAATACTGTTTGGGATTAAAGCCCAGCTATACCAATAAGACACAACAATGACTCGTAAACTGAGCAGAAATAATCGGCTATGCAAGAAAAGGAAACAAAGGCCATCTATAGCTGAACCTGACAAAGTTGACAAAGATAGTCAAACACTGTTACGGGACACCACTGGTTCCATGTAGGGAAATATTTCATTTTAAAAAGTTTACCTACTTGACAGCTTCAGCACATAAAAACTGGGAAATCAAATTAAATGTTTTTTAGGCAAAGTGACAGCATTATGACTGATGCGAGTAAATTCACATGGTCTCAAAAATCCATAGAAGTCGGCATACATACATGCCTTGAGTACCAGGCTCTGTATACCACCAAAAGAAGATTTGTCTAATACTGATGACAGGATGCAAAATATACAAACCGTAATAGTCTGCCTACACGCCCTAGAAACTCTCTGAGACTTGATTATACCTTTAAGTATAGGTTTCACCGGTTGAGCTGAAAACAGAGACAGACTTTCTGGGTTCTGCAAAGAGAGGAAATGCTGAATGCCTAATGCTGTTGTAAGAGAGTTTCAGGTCCGAATTGCAATAGGATATGAATGACAGAACATACTTAATGTAAACAAAAATAAAAAATACTAAAGCGCTGATATGATATAGGGTAGTGGTCTGGTGTAAAATACAAACCAAAGTGCATATAAAACAATTTTATATAAATACAAAAAATGTGGAAAAATATTAATATTCAAAAATTTCAATAAACTTACCGTATTTATCGGTGTATAACACGCGCCGGCGTATAACACGCACCCCAAGTTTAGGAGAGAATTTTAAGGAAAAACACTTTTAGGAGGGAAGTTTAAGGAAAAGAAACTTACATTAAAATGCCCATCAATGCAGCCTCATCAGTGTTCATCTGCAGCCTTGTTAGTGTCATTGCAGCCTTTTCAGTGCAGCTTTGTCCCAGTGCAGTCTTGTTAGTGCAGCCTTGTCAGTGCAGCTTTGCCCCAGTGCAGTCTTGTCAGTGCAGCTTTGCCCCAGTGCAGCCTTGCCCCAGTGCAGCTTTGCCCCAGTGGTCAGTGCAGCCTTGCCCCCAGTGTCCATGCCTACCGCCGCCGCCGACATACACATAGCTGCATGTAGTTGTAGTTTTAAATATGGCGCCGCGGAGTTCGGAGGGACTCGGTGCCGGCGGAACTGAACGAACGCCGCAGAGATACACATAGTCGAGTGTACTCGGCTCTTTCTGGCGCCGCTCACAGTCCCGCCCAGTCCCGCCCTATGATGGACATAACACAGGTCCAATGGCGGGACTGGGCGTGACTGTGAGCAGCGCCGGAAAGAGCCGAATACACTCGACTATGTGTATCTCGGCTCTGTGATTTCGGCGGCGCTCGTTCAGCTCCGCCGAGTCCCTCCGAACTCCGCGGCACCATATTTAAAACTACTCGCTATGTGAATGTCGGCGGCGATCGCCGCCGATAGCTCACAATTGGCGGGGATCGGTGTATAACACGCACCCACTATTTTCTCCTGATTTTAAGGGGTAAAAAGTGCGTGTTATACGCCGATAAATACGGCAATTGAAAGTGAACATAGGAAATAACCAAATAATTAAAAGCTGCTCTTATGTGAAAGTGCTCTGATTAACACTAGCAAAATAATAGAAAATACATAATATAAGTGCGCTAATAATCAACTTCCTATAAAATTGTGTATCCGTGAAAATCAAAACCAATAAGTGATCCCTAATACATACAGGGAAATACAAACTAAATATTAGTGTCCACAGTGTAAAAAGCCCATAAATAGGATATCTTCATAAATGTCCAGAGATGAATGAAGTGAAACCAAGTTCAAAGTAAAAATAAACCAGCAATTTGAACTCTGTGTTATAAATAAAAACATCAGATAAGGGAACCGATTTTCTTCAATTAATCCAAGTAGAGCTGCATAGATCAACCCTGCAGCTCTAAGGCTGGCTCGATATATAGATAATAATCCTCACAGTTCGTATTAGGCATTGCATACAGAGAGGGAAGAAAAGGGAAACATATCATTGCGCAATGTCAACTAGTTTAGAATAATCAGCATCCGCATCATATTCACTCACAGTGTAGGAGAAAAAATACAGCGCTTCAGAAGCAATCAGATAGCCGTGTTGTGTTCCTCTCACCGCTAACACAAAGTGTCAGATGACGTCACTGGCTCCTCCCGACGTGTTGCGTCACATGTCACGTGACTTTATCAAGGGAAAAACTGACAATAGTGTTTGAAGGTCGGTTGAGGCCTTAGCTGGTGATTCTATAAGTAAAAAATCATCTAAATAATGAATAACTTTCTGACAATGGACCAAATCAATCAGGATCCAACTAAGAGACTGTGCAAACACGTCAAATAACCAGGGGCTGCTTTTGGACCCGAAGGATAGCTTAGTGGCAAAATAATACACGTCTCTTTATTTAATATCATGCCACTGCTACAAGGAACATTTAATGGATAACAATTTAAATGCGTTGGATAGAACTGCTTTTGACAACCATGTGTTTTTACCTGACTGAATGATGTACTGTATAGCCTGATCAACAGAGGCGTATTTTAGGGAAAATTCCTCAGAAAGAGTGAGTTTAAACTTGGTACATAGGATGAATGAGGTGCTGACAAATCATAGATTAATCAGACTTTATTAGAAAATTTACCAGATACCAGGCCAATAGGGCTAACCCTCCATAGCTTGAATGGGGAGACTGGAATGGACCAATAACAAAACCTTTATCTAATTCCATTTTAATCAAGTCATCAATTTTCACAGAGTCAGACATGGCCGATCGTACATTAGGGCACTCGAAAGTGAATTGTGCTAATGCTATTAAACCAGTGTGAAAACTTTTGGTAAACCCATCCACCAAAAATTCATTGAGGAAAGGGGAAGGGTGTACTGCCAGCAAGCATGTCAAATAGTTGATATTGACCTGGCCTAGTCATTGTGGGTTAGATGGCTTCAGCGAGCAAGCTGTCTTAGGATGAGCCCTGAAACATACAGTGCAAATATGTACAATATCTCACAAAAGTGATGTGTGACAACACTGAAGAAGTGACACTTTGCTAAAATATAAAATAGTGAGTGTACAGCTTGAATAAAAATGTCAATTTGCTGTCCCCTCAAAATAACTCAACACACAGCCACTAATGTCTAAACTAGAGATGAGCCCGATGTTCGAGTCGAACGTAAGTTCGACTCGAACATCGGGCGTTCGCCTGTTCGCCAAAAAGCGAACAATATGCAGTGTTTGTGGCAAATTCGAAAGCTGCCAGAACACTGTCTATAGGACACTAACATGAAAAATCAAAAGTGCTAATTTTAAAGGCTTATATGCAAGTTATTGTCATAAAAAGTGTTTGGGGACCTGAGTCCTGCCCCAGGGGACATGTATCAATGCAATTTTTTTTTTTTTTAAAACGTCCATTTTTTCTAGAGCAGTGATTTTTTTTAATGCTTAAAGTGAAACAATAAAAATGAAATATTCCTTTAAATATTGTGCCTGGGGGGTGTCTATAGTGTGCCTGTAAAGTGGCGTATTTTTCCCGTGCTTAAAACAGTACCACAGCAA
The DNA here is from genome assembly GCA_037952835.1 of Lithobates septentrionalis. NCBI lineage: Eukaryota > Metazoa > Chordata > Amphibia > Anura > Ranidae > Lithobates > Lithobates septentrionalis. Next base: position 1,523,264 of record JBBDGP010001126.1, on the reverse strand, counting down.
AATGACATTTCTAAAGGAAAAATTGTAATTTCAAAACTGATCTCGGCTGTAATGAATTGACAGGTCTCGGCAATATAGATAAAACTCATTTAAAAAAGAGCATGGGATCCCCTCCCAGTCCATTACCAGGACCTTTGGGTCAGGTGTGAATATTAAGGGGAACCCCAAACCAAAATTAAAAAAAAATTGCTTGGGGGTCCCCCTAAAATCCATACCAGGCCCTTCAGGTCTGATATGGAAATTAAGAGGAACCCTATGCCAAAATTTATAAAAAATGGCATAAGGGTCCCCCCAAAATCCATACCAAACCCTTATCCGAGCATGCAATCTGGCAGGCCACAGGAAAAGAGGGGGGTGAGAGAACACCCCCCCTCCTGAACCGTACCAGGCCACATGCCCTCAACATGGGGAGGGTGCTTTGGGGTAGTCCCCCAAAGCATCTTGTCCCCATGTTGATGGGGACAGGGGCCTCATCCCTACAACCCTCGCCCAGAGGTTGTGGGGGTCTGCGGGTGTGGGGCTTATCGGAATCTGGAAGCCCCTTTTAACAAGGGGACACCCAGATCCCAGCCTCCCCCCTGTGTGAATTGGTAACGGGGTACAACTACCCCTACCATTTCACAAAAAAAGTGTCAAAATGGTAAAAAAGACAAGAGACAGCTTGAGACAAGTCCTTTATTAAAAAAAAAAAAATGTCCCACAATGTAAATTCACGCTGCCCAACAGACTGGAAAAGAAAAAATAAACGAAACCGCTCCCACCGACTGACGCGTTTCGCTGTCCTCTGATGCCACAGGGAAGCCATAGGGAAGCCCCCATGGTGTCAGAGGGGGCGGGGTCACCCGGTTACATCATCGGGTGGCCCTGCCCTCAGTTATATAAGAGCTGTCACATCGAAGATGCATCAGTCGGCAGAAGCCTCCCATGGAGGCGGATCGGTTGTGGCTTTTTTTTCTTTTCTTTTTCGGTCCGTCAGGCGGCGTGAACTTACAACGTGGGACATTTTTGTTTTTTAAATTTTTAATAAAGGACTTGTCCCAAGCTGTCTCTTGTCTTTTTTACCATTTTGAAACTTTTTTTGTGAAATGGTAGGAGTACTTGTACCCCGTTACCAATTCACATGGGGGGAGTCCGGGATCTGGGGGTCCCCTTGTTAAAGGGGGCTTCCAGATTCCGATAAGCGGGACCCAGGTCCCCAAACACTTTTTATGACAATAACTTGCATATAAGCCTTTAAAATTAGCACTTTTGATTATTCATGTTTGTGTCCCATATACTTTAATGGTGTTCGTGTGTTCTGCCAAATTTTTTGCCTGTTCGCATGTTCTGCTGCGAACCGAACAGGAGGGTGTTCTGCTCATCCCTATTTATAACTTTTTAACTTTAATAAATCTCTATTGTTCTCCTCCTTTACATTATGGGGATTCCTCTTCTTTATGGGCTATGTTTTGGCGTATTCACTGAGAGATTCACACTGACCGCCCACTTTACTAGGTACACCTTGCTAATACCAGGTTGGATCCACTTTTGCCTTCAGAACTGCCTTAATTCTTCATGGTATAGATTCAACAAGATGTTGGAAACATTCCTCAGAGATTTTGGCCCATCCGTTATTTTTAGATTTTTTTCAGCTGCACATCCATGATGTGAATCTCCCGTTCAACCACATCCAAAAAGTGCTGCATTGGAATTTGATCTGTTGACTGTGGAGGCCATTGGAGTACAGTGAACTCATTTAAGTGTTCAAGAAACCAGTTTGAGATGATTTGAGCTTTGTAACATGGTGCATTTTCCTGCTGGAAGTAGCCATTAGGTAGCCATAAAAGGATGGACATGGTCAGCAACAATACCCAGGTAGGCCGTGGCTTTTAAAACGATGCTCAATTTGTACTAAGAGGCCCAAAGTGTACCAAGAAAATATCCCCCACAACATTATACCACCCCCCTAAGCCTAACCCGTTGATACAAGGCAGTATGAATCCATGCTTTTGCGTTGTTTAAGCCAAATTCTGACCCTACTTTCTAAATTTCACAGCTGAAATCGAGACTCATCAGACCAGGCAATGTTTTTTCATTCTTTCATTGTCCAATTTTGGTGAGCCTGTGCAAATTCTAGCCTCATTTTCCTGTTCTTTGCTGACAGGAGTGGCACCCGGTCTTCTGCTGTGTAGCCCATCTGCTTTAATGTTCGATGTGTTGTGCATTCAGAGATAGTATTCTGCATACTTTGGTTGTTATGAGTGGTTATTTGAGTTAGTGTTGCCTTTGTATCCTCTCAAATTAGTCTGCCCATTCTCCCCTGACCTCTGACATCAACAAGGCATATTCATCCACAAACTGCCGCTCACTGGATATTTTCTCTTTTTCAGACCATTCTCTGTAAACCCTAGAGATGCTTGTGCATGAAAATCCCAGGAGATGAGCAGTTTTTGAAATACTCTGCCCATCTCGCACCAACAATCATGCCACGTTCAAAGTCACTTAAATCCCTTCTTCCCCATTCTGATGCTCGGTTTGAACTTTAGGAAGTTGTCTTCACCACATCTAGATGCCTAAATGCATTGTATTGCTGCCATGTGATTGGCTGATTAGCAATTTGTGTTACCAAGCAATTGAACAGGTGTACCTAATAAAGTCAAATCCAGGAAAAGACGTCGGCACTCCAAATCCTTTGAAAATGATTTATTAGTACAAGAGGCTAATTAATTTCAGAAAACTGCTTTGATCACACCTCAAACATTGAAATGAGAACCAAAATATATAGACAATCAACCTTGGAGTTCAACTTGCTGGTTGGAAAATATTCCACCAGACCGCCTGTTCAGGGACAGGATCCACCACTATAGAAAAAGGAAAGGAGAAAACATCATCTATGAAACAGGACTGATATCAGGAAAACAGAAAAACACACATAGAAAACAAGAGCATCCCAGGATATGTCAGTACAAAATGAAGAAATATGCATAAACCATATAAAAGACACACTATAATACATTTGAATAAATACTGAATATATTATGACCTAACAGACACCTGTATGTAAATGCTACTTTAAAAAGAGATCAACATCATACTTATGATTCAAGCCTGTGGGGATTCTTGTATGGAGGTTAAAATCCACCAGACCTCCCTTTCAAGGAGCTTCTGGTGGATGTCAACCCCTCTGGGAGAAACTTTAATCTTCTCCAAGAAACAGAATTTAAAGGAGTCAACACTACCTGCATGGATGCATTTGAAATGCTTGGAAACATCAGACAGACCCTTATTACTGACATAGGAAGCCCAATGGTAACGCTCGCTAATCCTAGTTCGTAGCGGGCGTGTAGTGCATCCCATATACTGTATTGGAGTTTGCACAAAGTGCACTCTATTGCATAGACAACATTAGAGGAACCACAATTAATGTAACTGCGAATTGTAAAATCCTTGCCTGTTGTACAAGACACAATAGTTTTATGTTTGCTGTTGTTCTGCCCTCACAATGTGTTCAAAGTACAAGGCTTGGCAGACAGCTAACAGCTTCCCAATAAAGACTCAGGAGGAAGGGCTAATAGTTGTAATCTTTACTGAGAATAAGTTTTTTGTAAAACTGCAAAACACAAATTATAAAAATATGCATTAGCATTTAACATTACATCACAAATGCAAATAGTAACAGGCATGCTACAATACTGTTAAGGCACTAGCTAGCACAAATGAGGCCTAGCTGAATGAACTTCCTGACAGAAACATCCTACCAAACAAACAGATGAAATGTAGTTGAATTAGAACATATACTACCGTATATACTCGAGTATAAGTCGAATTTTTCAGCACATTTTTTAGTGCTGAAAGTGCACCCCTCGACTTATACTCGAGTCAAGCACTTTTCTGCAGCAAAAAATTTCATTTTCCGAACGGAATTTGGGGCCCCGTATCTCAGGGCCACTTGGTGCTAGGAACTCCAAATTTGGTGTGCCAACCCAGAGGACCTGGTACTACAACATATCCAAAGCTGAAGTTCCTAGCACTAAGTGGCCCCGAGATACGGGGCCCCAAAATCGGTTCGGAAAATGTCATTCTCTGCTGCAGAAAAGTGCTTGACATTTTCTGAACCGAGTTTGGGGCCCCATATCTCAGGGCCACTTGGTGCTAGGAACTCCAAATTTGGTGTGCAAACCCAGAGGACCTGGTACTACAACATATCCAAAGCTGAAGTTCCTAGCACTAAGTGGCCCTGAGATACAGGGCCCCCAAACCGGTTCGGAAAATATCATTCTCTGCTGTAGAAAAGTGCTTGACATTTTCTGAACTGATTTTTGGGGCCCTGTATCTCGGGGCCACTTGGTGCTAGAAACCCCAGCTTTGGAAATCCTATGGTGCTAGTTCCACTGGGTTTGCACACCAAATTTGGGGTTCTTAGCACTAAGTGGCCCTGAGATACAGGGCCCCAAATTCGGTCAACTGTGTCCATCTGCTGCAATGTCATTTCGGGACCCTTTGGGTTCAGAGACCCCAAATTTTGGCTGCAGCTAGGGGGCATCTAGGAACCCTTAACTACCGAGTTTGAAGTTCAGGGGACCTATGGCTGCAAATGGGCACAGTGAGGCTGCAAATGGGCACAGTGAGGCTGCAAATGGGCATTGTTGACCCTCTTTTCCACTTACAGTAGCTGTGCATTTCTCACCCTCGTCTTATACTCGGGTCAATACGTTTTTACCATTTTTTTGTGGTAAATTAGGGCCTCGACTTATACTCGGAACGACTTATACTCGAGTATATACGGTAATTAATTGAAAACTAATGACAGCCTACTTACAGACTTATGCTTCCAAGGCCAGTATTAAGAAATAGTGGAGGTCTTTAACATGCTTCCTTCACTGTAGAAAGATTATCTGCTGGGCAGGAAGTGGGTGTAATATACTACACTTCCTGTTAATAATGGATGCCAAATTAAAGCAACAGTACGATCAGTAAATATATACCTTATAATGATCAGAACAGCTGCTATGTTTGTTACAGAAACAGCAGATGTTTGAGCCACAAATGTATGAACCCTGGACATGCAACCATGTCCTATTGTGGCCAGAAGATTAATAGGCTGGGAGATAGTATGTTACCCAAAGTTTTGGAACGGTGGCTAGAGAACCTTCAGCCCGCAGAAAAAATAGGAGCTAGGTCTGAATCAGCATACAGGACTGGAAAATATTTTAAAATGGTGGTAACAAAAGTTATTGGGTTATAGGTATCCATAGAAACTTTCATACCCTCAACCCCCCTATTTTCACGCTCAGATGTCTTCTTGTGCTGGTTCCTAGTCCTATTATTAATGTTACCTCTAGTGTTTGAAAAAAGAGACAATCTTTCTTTCTTAGAAGCCAAACCTATGGCTCTCTCTATAAACCTACCTAATAAAGTAGCCAGTGAATATATATGAGTCTTTGGGGGATCGTTGCAGAGGATGCTTAGTACCAACATCTGATGACAGATGTGTTACACAAGTGTATATGATGATTAGGGGTCATATTCATCTGATAAGAGGCTTGCATTCTACAATGGTGCCTGCAAACTAACTGCATTGGATATGCCTAAGGTCTTTTATTACATTTTTTCATAATATTCTCAACAACACCAAATATGATTGCAACTTTAAACATTGCTACTGCAGGTATAAAGTAGTAAACAATAATCCCTATCTTGCATCACAGTCTAACGAATCCCAAAATATTCTTTTTTCTAGCAACTAATACATATTCCCTAATTATTTATTTTTCAATTTCCCATCAAGCGACTTATATGTCTCTAATGAAGAGGGTAAAATCTTTTCAATCAAAACGGAGCATAAGGGGATTTGTTGAAAGACTTTGATTACATAAAGTTAAATTTACATTATTAGTAACAATACATTTTTAGAAGTGCTACACATTGCATAATTGTTATTTATAATTAACATTAAAGAACCTCTGAAAGATTGTATACACAAGAGCAATGTTAGAACGTTTGTTGACTGTAATTGTTCAAAGAAATCACGTATTGTATAATCAATCTGAGCTTAAAATATGTAAATATGTTAATCAGTTCATCTGCTCAATTGTTTTTTTTTTCCCTATGAATATTATATTTGATTTACAGCATCAACCAAATTAACTAATTAGATATCAAATGTCTTGGCTGAGATATAAAATGAGATCATGCTTAATTTGTCCTAATATAAACCTTAAATTAACTTTAGTATAGCTTCTGTTATTATCATTGTTGTTTTAATTAGAGATGAGTGAATAACCCAAATCTGCTTTGGTGACTGTTTGTCCAATGGGTTCCATATTTACTAGGTTTGTATTGTCCAACAGTATGCAATACTGGGCTCCATTCACAAAAGCAACTCGCATGCAGTATGTAGGTGTCCAGACACATTGAAACTGTGAATTCACTATACCATTTGGCGGTATTCAAACGCTCAGTAAATACCGCATGAAAAGGCATTACATTAAATTCACAGAAGGAAATAAGTAATTGAATGCATAATTAAACAGTGGTCCAGGCATGCAGATTATAAGGAATGAAAAATATAATAGGCAATTTTGAGTAGTTTCTGCCTATTTGGATCAGTTCTCTCAACAGTAATGCATAGAAACCTAAATATGGATATATGGAAATTATTGGGGTTGATTTACTTAAAGAATAACTAAAGAAAATGTTTTAAACCTTTTGGATGGAGTGGATTAAAACACCCGCCAGGCTTATTTTTCAAATTTTGGATAGAGTAAGGAAAGGTTAGAACCCCTGTCAGTTTTTTTGTTTTTTGCCATCTGTGTCCCAATTGGAAGATGTCCCCTCTATTATTTTCCTGGGGACAACCCCACATTTGAGATTTTCTTTTCATTTTACTTTCAATGATAATGGTACACAGGAGAAATAGAGAGGGTGCATCTCCCCAGACAGCTATATATATATATATATATATATATATATATATTAGGTGTTCCAATACCTCTCCACCCTATCTGAAACAAAAAACAAGTTTTCCCTTTAGTTATACTTTAAGTAAATGTAAAATATCTTAATAAAGATAAATCAAAATGTCAAATATTAAAATAAAGTAGTATAAAAAATCACATACATACACCCCTCACATTTTTGTAAATATTTTATTATATATTTTCATGTGACAATGCTGAAAAAAATGACACTTTGCTACAATGTAAAGTAGTGAGTGTACAGCTTGTATAACAGTGTAAATGTGCTGTCCCCTCAAAATAAGTCAACACACAGCCATTTTTGTCTAAACCGCTGGCAACAAAAGTGAGTACACCCCTAAGTGAAAATGTCAAATAGGTCCAATTAGCCATTTTCCATCCCTGATGTCATGTGACTCGTTAGTGTTACAAGGTCTAAGGTGTGAATGGGGAATTGAATTTATTAAATTTGGTGTTATCACTCTCACTCTCTCATACTGGTCACTGGAAGTTCAATATGGCATCTCATGGCAAAGAACTCTCTGAGGTTCTGAAAAAAAGAATTGTTGCTTTACATAAAGATGGCCTAGGCTATAAGAAGATTGCCAAGGCCCTGAAACTGAGCTGCAGTACAGTGGCCAAGACTATACAGCTCTTAAATAGGACAGGTTCCACTCAGAACAGGCCTCGCCATGGCCGACCAAAGAAAGAAGTTGAGTGCACATGCCCAGCGACGTATCCAGAGGTTGTCTTTGGGAAATACACATATGAGTGCTGCAAGAATTGCTGCAGAGGTTGAAAGGGTGGGGGGTCAGCCTGGCAGTGCTCAGATCATACGCCGCATACTGTATCAAATTGGTCTGCATGGCTGTCATCCCAGAAGGAAGCCTCTTCTAAAGATGATGCACAAGAAAGCCAGCAAACAGTTTGCTGAAGACAAGCAGACTAAGGACATGGAATACTGGGACCATGTCCCGTGGTCTGATGAGACCAAGATAAACTTATTTGGTTCAGATGGTGTCAAGCATATGTGGCGGCAACCAGGTGAGGATTACAAAGACAAGTGTGTATTGCCTACAATCAAGCATGGTGGTGGGAGTGCCATGGTCTGGGGCTACATGAGTTCTGCCAGCACTGGGGAGCTACAGTTTATTGAGGGAACCATGAATGCCAACATGTGCTGTTACATACTGAAGCAGAGCATCATTCCCTCCCTTCGGAGACTGGGCTGCAGGGCAGTATTCCAACATGATAATGACCCCAAACACACTTCCAAGACAATGGACTGGCGAAGCATGTCTCCAGACCTAAACCCTATTGAGCATCAGTGGGACATCCTCAAACGGAAGGTGGAGGAGTGCAAGGTCTCTAACATCCATCATCTCCGTGATGTCGTCATGGAGGAGTGGAAGAGGACTCCAGTGGCTACCTGTGAAGCTCTGGTGAACTCCATGCCTAAGAGGGTTGTTAAGGCAGTGCTGGAAAAAAATGATTGCCACACAAAATATTGACACTTTGGGCCCAATTTGGACATTTTCACTTAGGGGTTATTTTGAGGGGACAGCAAATTTACACTGTTATACAAGCTGTACACTCACTACTTTACATTGTAGCAAAGTGTCATTTCTTCAGTGTTGTCACATGAAAAGATATAATAAAAAAGTTACAAAAATGTAATCACTTTTGTGAGATACTGTATATAAATACCCTTCTTCTAACAATAAAAAGACAACATTGCAGAAGAAGGGTATTTATATATGTGTGTGATTTTGTTATGCTATTTTCTTTCAATAATTGACATTTAGAAAGATATAATAGGACTACCCATGGAAAACAGCCATCCATCATTCACATAGAGTAACACACTGTATTTACCACTGGGAGCTGTCACAAAAGATTCTATCCCACTGGTACTTAACACCATATCGCCTAGCAAGAACCTTCCCTAACAACTCACCTATTTGTTGGAGAGATTGTGGACAAACTGGCACTATCTATCACATCCTTTGGACATGCAAAAGTCTTACCAGCTACTGGAATAATGTTTTCCAATTCAAATCACTGGAGTAATCACTAAACCTGACCCATCACTAACCTTACTATATCTTGGTATAGAGCGTTTTCTCATAGACTTTCGTAATATCATAGTAATTGTTCTCTTAGCTAAGTCGCTCCTGACTAGACTATGGAGAACTGCAAGGACACCCAATGTCTCTGAGCTCACTGCCCTCATAAATCTCATTTATAACTATGAAAAGGCCCTAGCTCATTCTTTCCCCAAATTTTCACGAATGTGGAGTCCTTGGATCCAAATGTCCCCACATAATGGCAAATTAATGTATACCATAATGTTTTGTACTTTGCCGTTGTCTTTCCCTCACTGCTATTCTGTTTATACACTACAGTGGGGACGGAAAGTATTCAGACCCCCTTAAATTTTTCACTCTTTGTTAAATAGCAGCCATTTGCTAAAATCATTTAAGTTCATTTTTTTCCTCGTTAATGTACACACATAAATAATAAATAATATTTTATTGACAGAAAAACACAGAATTGTTGACATTTATGCAGATTTGTTAAAAAAGAAAAACTGAAATATCACATGGTCCTAAGTATTCAGACCCTTTGCTGTGACACTCATATATTTAACTCAGGTGCTGTCCATTTCTTCTGATCATCCTTGAGATGCTTCTACACCTTTATTTGAGTCCAGCTGTGCTTGATTATACTGATTGGACTTGATTAGGAAAGCCACACACCTGTCTATATAAGACCTTACAGCTCACAGTGCATGTCAGAGCAAATGGGAATCATGAGGTCAAAAGAACTGCCTGAAGAGCTCAGAGACAGAAGTGTGGCAAGGCACAGATCTGGCCAAGGTTCCAAAAAAATTTCTGCTGCACTTAAGGTTCCTAAGAGCACAGTGGCCTCCATAATCCTTAAATGGAAGACGTTTGGGACAACCAGAACCCTTCCTAGAGCTGGCCGTCCGGCCAAACTGATCTATCAGGTGAGAAGAGCCTTGCTGAGAGAGGTAAAGAAGAACCCAAAGATCACTGTGGCTGAGCTGCAGAGATGCAGTCGGGAGATGGAAGATAGTTGCAGAAAGTCAAGCGTCACTGCAGCCCTCCACCAGTCGGGGCTTTATGGCAGAGTGGCCCGACGGAAGCCTCTCCTCACTGCAAGACACATGAAAGCCCACATGGAGTTTGCTAAAAAACACCTGAAGGACTCCAAAATGGTGAGAAATAAGATTCTCTGGTCTGATGAGACCAAGATAGAACTTTTTGGCCTTAATTCTGAGCGGTATTTGTGGAGAAAACCAGGCACTGCTCATCACCTGTCCAATACAGTCCCAACAGTGAAGCATGGTGGTGGCAGCATCATGCTGTGGGGGAGTTTTTTAGCTGCAGGGAAAGGACGACTGGTTGCAATCGAGGGAAAGATAAATGCGGCCAAGTACAGGGATATCCTGGATGAAAACCTTCTCCAGAGTGCTCAGGACCTCAGACTGGGCTGAAGGTTTACCTTCCAACAAGACAATGACCCTAAGCACACAGCTAAAATAACGAAGGAGTGGCTTCCCAACAACTCCGTGACTGTTCTTGAATGGCCCAGCCAGAGCCCTGACTTAAACCCAATTGAGCATCTCTGGAGAGACTTAAAAATGGCTGTCCACCAACGTTTACCATCCAACCTGACAGAACTGGAGAGGATCTGCAAGGAGGAATGGCAGAGGATCCCCAAATCCAGGTGTGAAAAACTTGTTGCATCTTTCCCAAAAAGACTCATGGCTATATTGGATCAAAAGGGGTGCTTCTACTAAATACTGAGCAAAGGGTCTGAATACTTAGGACCATGTGATATTTCAGTTTTTCTTTTTTAATAAATCTGCAAAAATGTCAACAATTCTGTGTTTTTCTGTCAATATGGGGTGGTGTGTGTACATTAATCAGGAAAAAAAATTAACTTAAATGATTTTAGCAAATGGCTGCAATATAACAAAGAGTGGAAAATGTAAGGGGGTCTGAATGCTTTCCGTCCCCACTGTACATGTCCATCTTTATGTATTAATACCTTTATGATGCGGACTGTATGTTGTCCTTGTTATCTTGGTCACTTATCGATTTTACAAATTTGTGATATTTCATAGTTTAAATAGATGGATTGTAGCTGATTTACTGCTCTTGTGTCCATTATACTTCTACACTTCTTGTTATCCTTTTAAAATGCAATAAAAATCAAATGTGAAAAAAAAAATAGAAAGATATAATGGTCTTCATTCACAGAACCAGATCACATGCAGACACATTTTCCCTAAATATGCAGAATGTAGATGTCCGGACACATTTTCCCTAAATATCGCATGCGATCCTGAAAGTGTCAATTTACTATACTGTTTTGTAGTATTTACGTCTAATGATGATAATTCTGCCTCAAAGTTGGATGTTTGGAGCTGTAAATAAAGAAAAATTCTTGTTAAGATTCCATGTAGTGAGAGAGAGGAGTGGTCGGATTTCCAGATCCAGTAGGATATCACAAAGACTCTCATCTAGCAAGGGTAGTAGACTGGTGCAAGCCCCACAGCGATAAGCATTGGATCAATTTGGAACAAGCAATGATCGCCGTGCCATGGGGGGCTGGTATGGCAGTCAGAGGCAGATATACCACAGGCCGCAAGAAAACATCCAACGGTGGGGGCTACTCTCCTAGCTACTAAAAAAATATTTAATAAACCTGGGATATCGCAATTCCCGAGCCCTCTTATCCCAATTTTAGGCACCCCAAGATTTCAGCCTGGTATAACAGACCAGAGTTTTATTGAGTTAAGACGACAAGGAATCAACAGGCTCATACATTTCTCGATCAATAACTATGCAATGTCAAGGGAGGAGATTGAACAAGAGTTCTCAGCGGATTTGGACCCGTATAGGCAGATACAGCTCAATGCCTTTCTGCGGTCGATGACATTGACATTGACAGTAGTACGTACATTATCTAAATTTGAGCAAATATGCCTAAACAGTTAAGACACTGACCTAAAGACACTTACTTTCAATCCTATACACTTTGATGATTGATTTAGATGCCCCATAAGCACTCACCTTTATACAAGCATCTGGGTCACATTCTCTCAGGTACAAAAGAACAAGATTTTACTGTTTACACACAAGGCGTTATTGTCAACAAGGTATCAAGAAGGTGGATATAAAATTCTGACTAGGTGGTATAAAAGAAAAACGAAATGAGCCTTGCGAGCCACGTACGGGTTAATGCCTTATAAATAGAATAAAATCCAAGTGAAAACAAGCTGCAAACACTAACCACGTTCCATTACCGTGTGAGTGATACAAAAGAAATACAAACGTGTCTGCGCTAGAATTCAAATATCAAACAAATAGCTGCAGCAAGTAAAAAAATGACAAATCACTAAAAAATGAATAAATAAATAAATAAATGCACATTAAGTTGATCAATAATAATCAGAAATATCTCTTAGTGATCTAACCTTAAAATCCTTAAAGTGCAAAGTGTACTCTAAAACACACAATATAAGTGCAAAAATCAAGAGTGAAATAGCAGCATTCCTCATAGAAGTCCTTATAGTTCAAAAAGTGCACATCCACAGAAATATAAATATAAAGTGCTCTGAGCATGGACTTGTATTTGGTCTAGACCAAATACAAGTCCATGCTCAGAGCACTTTATATTTATATTTCTGTGGATGTGCACTTTTTGAACTATAAGGACTTCTATGAGGAATGCTGCTATTTCACTCTTGATTTTTGCACTTATATTGTGTGTTTTAGAGTACACTTTGCACTTTAAGGATTTTAAGGTTAGATCACTAAGAGATATTTCTGATTATTATTGATCAACTTAATGTGCATTTATTTATTTATTTATTCATTTTTTAGTGATTTGTCATTTTTTTACTTGCTGCAGCTATTTGTTTGATATTTGAATTCTAGCGCAGACACGTTTGTATTTCTTAGGTGGTATAAAACACTGGCAGTACTGCACCGAACATATACTCAGGTATCGAATGTCTGTTGGCGATGTCAGAAGTCTGAGGGCACATTGCTACACATATTTTGGGAATGTACGGGGTTAAAAGAATTCTGGACGATGGTTTCTAAAACAGTTAAAGAAATTACCGATGTGTCTCTTGGAGAAAATCCTGCAGCTTTTATTAAATTATCATTACATGGCATTCCTCTATCCATTGAAAAGCATAAAAATTCTCTCCTAAGACACCTGTTGACTGCAGCGAAAGCATGTATACCGGTTTTGCGGAAAACTAATGTGTCACCAACAAGGGCACAATGGTATATGAGGATAATAGAAATTCAACAAATGGAAAACCTTACTTTGATGCTGAGAGAGCAAGATGAGAAATATCGGAATGTATGGGCCCTTTATATGATATATAGGGAACAGAACCCCTAAAGTTCATAGCAATAAACAATCCCGGGTTTTTTTTTCTCCTATTCTCTCTTTCTATCCTTTTTTTGGATTTCTTCTAATATCTCTATTTTTTCTTGAGGATAACCAGAGTGGATTCTGGTTAAGGAAAAATATTACAAAAGTTGGGTTGTCAAAAATAAGATTATTACGAAAGTTTGAATAAGAATGATAAGTTGAAGATTAGGAGCTCGAGTAACTGCAACTAAATAGGAGTCATAAAGGTTGTGTGGTATTGATGTATCAGTGAAAATGTCTTATTACGTTTGTGAAAGAAAATAACGAATTTATAAAAAAAATAATAAATTCCATGTAGTTTGTGGTTCTCTCCTTTCCCTATTCTAAACCATATCAAACAAATGCACAGAAAACATGTGGGGCGGCATGCTTCAGAAGTCCAAATAAATGGTGAAGAAAGGTTGAACAATCACACTGGGCATTTTTGTGCAAACGAACAAGAGACATGCATACAGCAAGCTGCGAGGGACACCACAGAAGGGGTCTAAACGTGCAGAAATTAGTCATCTAATACAGAAGAAACATGTACCCCAAGCAAGGTATGCACCAGAAATGAAGCATTTAAACCAGTTAAAAACATATGCCACAAGCAAGGTGTGCACCAGAAATGAGGCATCTAATAAAGAAGAAACATGTGCCCCAAGCAGGGTATGCACCAGAAATTAGGCAGTTAAACCATATAAAAACATATGTCACAAGCAAAGTGTGCACCAGAAACAAGGCATCTAATAAGGAAGAAACATGTACCCCAAGCAAGGTAGGCACCAGAAATGAGGCAGATAAAACTGATAAGTAGAGTTGGGCGAAAGCTTCAGGCTGGGCAAACATTCGGGCCGAACTTTGCCTGTTTTTTGCAGGTGTTCGCCCTACAATGCACTGCGTGCTGCACAGTGGATTCTAAGCCCTGACTGGGCAAAGCTTTGCCCAATCATGGCGCAGTGAATAGCTGGTTGTTAAGGAGCAGGGCCAGGAAGCCAGCCGCTGCATCCTTAACAACCTATGAGTCAACACAAAGTCATTGGTTAAGGTACATGATGCAATGGTCAAGATAAAAACATCTAAAGTACAAGCTTTTAGTGAACAGATAAATTTAGGGAGCATCAAGTTTACGCGGGACACAGAGAAAAACGAATTACCTTTCATTACACAGGAATGATTTGGTCATTGAAGTCTGAGAAAAACGTATTCACACAAGCTAGTATCTGCTTTTTGACTCTCACTACCCAGTAGAACACAAAAACAGTAATATTAGAACTCTCTAACACCATGCTGAAATGGTAAGAACAAACACAGAATCTACAGTACTTTGAAGGTTTATGTCTACCTAGACTGTGCTTTTGTTAAAACATCAAGACAACATAACACAACCACTCAATAAATGTCTACTAAAAGAGGGAAAACACAACATATTGCTTGAAATTAGCATATTTATTTGTCACAGAAATAGCAGCATTTAGGAGCCATCACTCTTGCCTGAAGGAGTCCCAAGAGGCTTCAAAACATTGCCTTTCAAATAAGTACACTCACTACAAGCAGAGGGGTGTGCTGGTGATTGAACTTCCTAAAACTGATAAGAACACAGCAGCGCCATTCGTTGTTTTATTTGAACAATTATCACCTGTCCTTGACTTCTTGATACCGTGGTGAATGGATAATGTATTTGGGACAAGGTGGTACCACACCTCCCGTAACATTCTTGGATAATAAACATCTGCCTTTGACACATTCCTTAATGATTCGTTTAGGGAGATTACGTTACCAGTGTGGCTATAAATGTTGGAGTATTTACCTGACACTTGAGGAAGTTACTTGGTTAATTAACAAAATGTCTTCCAAATAGAGCAGAACAAGTTCAGTTTAATGGGATTAACCACTACTAGCTATAAAATGTCCTGGGGAAATGAAAACCATCAGATACACATAGAGGCTGACATGTATTGCTTAAATATCCCACTCTGCTGCTGAGAGTTTTTTATTCTTCTGTCCTCCTTCTTGTCAGTCGACCTCATGTTTATAGTTGAAAAGTGACCCCAGCCAGCCATGTAGTGTAAAATATACATAATTATACAGATGCCAGGAAAACAGTAGCATCTGTGTTCCATATCACAGCCCTTCTCCTTCTTTTTCTTAACACACACTGCTAATTCATGTAGCAGGGTTTTCTGGACTGCTATATGAGGGATATGTCCAAAAACCTTAAGGTCTGAAGAACCTAGCAAAGGCCCAGAAGATATCTAAAGCTGGGTATACATCATGAGTTTTTTCCATTCAACCAGTGGGGTGAATGAAAAAAACAAAACAAACTCACAGATTCATACATACACACAAGCAATGTGGATGTAGGGATCACCCCCGCAGCACTACTGTATTCTGACAGGAGTCTCCAGCCCTGCCATTTGCTACAGCACCTATTTGAATACTGATTTTCCAGTAGGTCCTTTTGACAGAAGCTGGTCTAATGATCAGCTTCTGTTGAACAGAGAGGGCTACACGTGTCGAAATTTGGCTGGCTTCTGCTTAACTGGCCACATTTTGGTATGTGTATAACCAGCTTAAGGCATTAAAAGAAGACATTCCAAGTTCTGAAAATGTGCACATTAGGTGCACATTGGCACAAATAATTTTGAGGAGGATCCTCAACCTCTAGCGAATTGCCTGTCAAAATATGTAATTTGGGTGAATCATTCCTCTTATTAGGTTCAGCAAGTTGTTTGAAAATTAGCAGATGTTTTAACAAGTATTACATTGGGAGAGGCTACCTTTGGCCACCTTAAGTCTCCTGGTAATTCCATTATAAAAAACAATGACAATTCCTGGAAAAAAAAACAATTTTACAACAGGTACTGCATTGAAAAGCCTCTAAAGAGCTTTATAACCAATTTTGACATGATGTGGTTAATTATACAGTGTTGGAAATTCTCCATAAATTTCCCATCACAGCAGATTATGTGCAAATGAGATCAACTGGAAATGTTTAGTCATTTAACTGTTAGAAGACTTAAGAGAGGGGAATCAAAAGCAGTTTAAAAGATTGTGGTCTGTGGATTTTAGTGTGAGTCACATGCCAAAAGGTAATTGCAAACTATTACAACTGCAATATTTCTGTCATTTTATTTGAAAATGTTAACATGCTGTTTGAGGGTAAATCGAATATAAAATATCCAAAATATGTTTGCAAATTTCCAAATAAATCAGGTTAAAATTACATGTTATAAACTTTAAATAAATACTAGGCTGAATGGTATAACTAGATATAATAGTGAGAAAGTATAAGGGTATACTGTATGCATAGGCGTGCGCACGGGGTGTGCCGGGTGTGCCTGGGCACACCCTAATCACCCCGTGCTGTCTCCAGAGATTTGCCCCAAAATGCTGCATCCAAGTAGTGAGTGTGTGGCCCGCGCTGCCTGTGAAACAGTTTCACAGGCAGCAGATCGTGAGAATTGCCAGAGCTGATCAGTGTATGAAATTGTCAGATAATGACACTGCATGCAGGAAGTGAGACCAGCTGTCTTAATGTCAGGGTGATGTCGGGGGTGGGCGGGACTGAACAGCCATCAAACACAAGCCAATGGGATGTGGTCTGGGCGGGCCGCTACATTTATGAGGCCCCGCCCCCTCTCTAAAGCAGCTCAAACATTGGCTGGTGTTTATAGCACTTGGTCCCGCCCACCTCCGACATCGCGGCTCAGTTGTAAGTCATCACAACTCAGCCGTGATGTCGGGGGTGGGCGGGACCAAGCGCTATAAACACCAGCCAATGATTGGGCTGCTTCAGAGAGAGGGCGGAGCCAGAGAAATGTAGCGGCCCGCCCAGACCCATCCTATTGGCTGCTGTTTGGTAACTGTTCAGTCCCGCCCACCACCAACATCACCGCTGACTTTTAACAGCTGGTATCTCTCCATGCATGCAGTGTCATCATATGACAGTTTCATACACTGAACACCTCTGGCAATTCTCACGATCTCCTGAATGTGAAACTCCCCCTCTCCCCTATTAGTGCCAACCAATGCTGCCAATCAGTGCCAACCAATGCTGCCAGTGCCAACCAATGCTGCCAATCAGTGCCAACCAGTACTGCCTATCCGTGCAGCTGCTTATCAGTGCCAAACAATTCTGCCTATCAGTGCCAACCAGTGCAAACTAGTGCTGCCTATCAGTGACAACCAATGCTGCCTATCAGTGCCAGTGCTGCTTATCCGCGCCAGCCAATGCTGCCTATCAGTGCCAGTGCTGATCCTCAGTGCCAACCAATGTTGCCTATCAGTGCCAACCAGTACTGCCTATCCATGCCAGTGCTGCTTATCAGTGCCAACTAATTCTGCCTATCAGTGCCAACCAGTGCTGTCTATCAGTGCAAACCAGTGCTGCCTATCAGTGCCAACCAATGCTGCGAATCAGTGCCAACCAATGCTGCCAATCAATGCCAACCACTACTGCCAATCAGTGCCAACCAGTACTGCCTATCCATGCCAGTGCTGCTTATCAGTGCCAAACAATTCTGCCTTTCAGTGCCAACCAGTGCAAACCAGTGCTGCCTATCAGTGCAAATCAGTGCTGATTATTAGTGCCGACCAATGTTGCCTATTAGTGCCAGTGTTGCTTATCAGTGCCAGTGCCAACCAATGCTGCCTATCAGTGCCAGTGCTGCTTATCAGTGCCAACCAATGCTGCCTATCCGTGCCAACCAGTGCTGCCTATCCGTGCGAGAGCTGCTTATCAGTGCCAACCAATTCTGCCTATCAGTGCCAACCAGTGCCAACCAATGCTGCTTATCAGTGCCAACCAATGCTGCCTATTAGTGCCAACCAATGCTGCCTATCAGTGGCAACCAGTCCCAGTCAGTGCACCCTATCAGTGCCAATCAATGCTGTAAATCAGTGCCAACCAATGCTGTCAATCAGTGCCAACCAATGCTGCCTATCAGTGCAGCGAATCAGAGCCTATCAGTGCCCATAAGTGCTACCAATCAGTGCTGACAATAAGCGCCCATCAGTGCCGCCCATCAGTGCCACCAATCAGTGCACATCAGTGCTACCAATTAGTGCCCATCAATGCTGCGAATCAGTGCCAACCAATGCTGCCAATCAATGCCAACCACTACTGCCAATCAGTGCCAACCAGTACTGCCTATCCATGCCAGTGCTGCTTATCAGTGCCAAACAATTCTGCCTTTCAGTGCCAACCAGTGCAAACCAGTGCTGCCTATCAGTGCAAATCAGTGCTGATTATTAGTGCCGACCAATGCTGCCTATTAGTGCCAGTGTTGCTTATCAGTGCCAGTGCCAACCAATGCTGCCTATCAGTGCCAGTGCTGCTTATCAGTGCCAACCAATGCTGCCTATCCGTGCCAACCAGTGCTGCCTATCCGTGCGAGAGCTGCTTATCAGTGCCAACCAATTCTGCCTATCAGTGCCAACCAGTGCCAACCAATGCTGCTTATCAGTGCCAACCAATGCTGCCTATTAGTGCCAACCAATGCTGCCTATCAGTGGCAACCAGTCCCAGTCAGTGCACCCTATCAGTGCCAACCAATGCTGTCAATCAGTGCCAACCAATGCTGCCTATCAGTGCAGCGAATCAGAGCCTATCAGTGCCCATAAGTGCTACCAATCAGTGCTGACAATAAGCGCCCATCAGTGCCGCCCATCAGTGCCACCAATCAGTGCACATCAGTGCTACCAATTAGTGCCCATCAATGCTGCCAATCAGTGCAGCCTATTAGTGCCCATCAGTGCTGCCTATCAGTGCCCATCAGTGCTGCCTTAGTAGGGATGGTGGAAACCCCTCTACAGATAATTGCAATACAAATTACCTTAAAGTGCAACAACTTTTTAGTTGGGAGCTTCACACCATTATAGGACTTTGGAATTTTTATTTTTTAGAGTGTTACACTTAATTGCATATGTTTTGGTTACGGTTATAATGTGAATGATTGCACTTGAAGTTAATTTCCCACCACCCCTGCTAAGTCCATGTCTTTATGGACCTTGTTTGTGCACTGGTGGGCAGTCATGTTGGAACAGGAAGGGGAGATCCCCAAACTGTTCTCACAAAGTTGGGAGCATGAAGTTGTCCAAAATGTCTTGGTATGCTGACGACAGAAGAGTTCCCTTTACTGGCACTAAGGTGCCAAGCCCAACCCCTGAATAACAACCCCACACCATAATCCCCCCTCCACCAAATGATTTGGACCAGTACACAAAGCAAGATCCGTAAAGACATGGATGAGCGAGTTTGGGGTAGAGGAACTTGACTGGCCTGCACAGAGTCCTGACCTCAAAAAATGCCCTTCTGGAAGAATGGTCAAACATTCCCATAGACACACTCCTAAACCTTGTGGACAGCCTTCCCAGAAGAGTTAAAGCTGTTATAGCTGCAAAGGGTGGGCCAACTCAATATTGAACCCTACGGACTAAGACTGGGATGTCATTAAAGGTCATGTGTGTGTAAAGGCAGGCGTCCCAATACTTTTGACTATATATATATATGTACACACACGTATGTGTGCTTGAGCTTTCGGTGCACACCCTAATGTAATAGGCTGCGCACGCCTATGACTGTATGCTAACATTGTTGGCTTGTGCAAATGGCACTTGCTTTTATATTTGGGACATTCATTTAAAGGTGTTTCCTACAGTTATCTTTTAGTTTGCCTTTCCTCTCCATCACACAGTAAATTATATCCTAACCTGACCTTGCTCCTGCCAGATCCCTGCTGTGGAACACACTGTGAGCCTCACAATCACTGCTGTAGCTTTCTTGAATGGTCTCTTACTTTTTCTGCACATGTGCATAAAAATAACTCTCATTCCTATAGAGAGGCCATCGACTATGTGTTACAAATGTGAATTTTGGCCTTGCCATTGAAGGAAGTAGAGGGCCAGCAGGGAATGTTTGCCGTGGTGGTTATTTGGTTTACAGTGGGTTATATTGCAGGAATCTGGCAGCAGCAATGGCAGATAAATGTAAGAGTTTGGAGGAATGGGTTCATGAGGAGGGACAGTTCAACTATCCACTATCTCTCCGGAAAACAGACATTCAATTGCATTGTTTATCAGCCTGTATAATGTTGCTTCACTAAAAAGTCTCCTGAGGAATGTTTAGCTACAAAACAAGAAAAACATTTGCTAGAAGAAAAAGGTTCCCTATTTGCAAGAAATATACTTTTTTCTCAACTATTTTGATCTTCTGCTTTCTTCGCCCTTGTCAGGGGGCATTATCAAGCCCAGAATTTTGGGAAAGCAATTATACCCCAAAACGCTGAAAACCCTATAACAAATGAATTTTCTGATGAAATTGGTGGTTCATTCTTAGTCAAATCCATTAGAATCAGAGTAAAAAAAAAGTAGGATAACCTCTCCATGCAGATTTCATACATGTTATTCTATTTACAGTTCATATTCAACTCATAGCTACAGTGTTAATGAGGTTTAAAAAAGACACAAGTCCATCTAGTTCAACCAATAGAAATAAATAAATACATACATAAATAAATAAATAAAGTAAATACATGGAAAACCACCATATACAGAATCCTTTAACCTCCCTGGCGGTATGATTCTTTCTGATTTTAGGTGCTGAAAGCGGTACAATTATTTTGCATGGAAATTTGGCGTTTTATATTGTAGGTCTGTAATTATTAACAATAACACACTTAAATCTGTCCAAACAAGAGTCTAGTAGATATCCCGGGTATGATAAAGTTTGAAACACAAAAACATAAATTATAATATAATAAAAAAAAAATAATAATTAAAAAAAATAAAAATAAATAGTAATAAAATAAATTTCCACACAATTCACTATCGCTCAATTCTGCAAGTGTTCTAATTTACTATCGCTGTTTTCTAGCTGGTCTAAAGCCATTTTTGACGTAAAGGGACACTTTTTGGTTGCTATGGACAATCTCCAGTTTCCAGGCAGAAAGAACAGTATATGCAATATAAAACTGCATGCAGGGCATGGGCCAGAGCACTGGGGACAAATGGGATGTGAAATGATTTCATACAGTACTGTAATCTGTAAGATTACAGTACTGTATGTGTTATGCTTTTTACATTTTTTTGAATTTGCCGCCAGGCTCCGCCCCCGTGCGTCGCGACGCTCACAGGGAACGGAGCCTGGCACAGAGAGGCTTCGGAACAGGACACAGCCCGCGGACACTGCGGGGGACATCGCAGGATCCCGGGGACAAGGTAAGTAAGGAGGCACCAGGATCCTGCGATGTAATCCCGAGTGTGGCTCGGGGTTACCGCTAATGGTGCTGAAATGTAACCCCGAGCCACACTCGGGAAAACCGCCAGGGAGGCTACGGTGGTTTCATGCTGCCTTGCTGTGCTTTGGCTAAAGCACAGCTAACCCATAATTTTCGTGCAGGTTAGCTGTGGATTTTTTATTGACTTAATTTATGTCTCACAGTTTTGGTGCGCTCCCGAAGGAGCTGCGATGCGCCAGAGCTGCTCTCCCCTGTCCTCCACTTGGGGGCGGGGACGGGCATTGCCGCGACACATCGGCGCCACGCCTTCAATGCCGACCGCAGCGTCACTGCTGTGATGTCTGTGGGCCGTCATGTGGCTTTTCTACCGGCGCTCGCGATTGGGGGGGATTTGGAACACTTGACCAGCTGTCATTGGTCGGGTGATGACGTAATCCCTCATAAGAGCGCGGCGTGACGCTGGGGGCCACACGTGCACGCTCGGAAGGGGGGAGTGATCTTACCCCGTTTGCAGAGGACTGCTGGGTTGAAACTTTGTGTATCCCGCTGATTATTGTTTTTCCATTCTGGACATTACAGATATCAAGGTAAACGGCTCTGGAGAGGGTGGTATTCACCATTTCCCTTTCACCTCACACACCCACACATTCCGGGGGGTTCCCACACGGCACCTCACACTCACCTCATCACTCATTTCATTCCCTGGTTCAGGTTCACTATGTGCCCTGTAACCAGGGTCACTTCCACTTCATCCACCCAAGTTCTTCTTTTCGATTTTTGACATTTCACTTATTTTATATTTTTATATTGTTTGTTTTGCTCACCTCAACACCAACGGACACTGTTGCTTTTGCCCCCACACCATTTTACACACATTGCACATCAACACTTGACTCGCATTGTTCACCCATCCCCATATCACCTCTCCATTGGTTGGACACACCATTACCAGTATTCACTATTTATTATTATTTTTATATAGGTGTAACTATCCATCATTATAATACATTTAAATTCATGGTTTTGTGATATAATTATATAAAATATTTACAAATGAATTACTATGCTTCATATTATGCATAGGTCTAAGACATATATAAGTAAGGAAAAACAAATAAATATACTTTTGATATACTAGGTTTCAATCCGTTTGGGACTCAATACATCATAAAACATTTTACCTTGTAAATATGGTTGTATACAGTACAAACACTAAAATTTACTATATTATACCTACTCACAGAACTTCCCGGATGATCAATGGACCACCGGTGAACTCTTCATAGATACTTTGTTTCCCCTTCCTGGTCCATTACTGCAATCCAGTGTGCATTGCTGTGGCCCTCTCAGCTCCCGTGGTGGACACTTCTTGGATGGCGCCTTTGCTGTCGGCACCTGGCGCCCATGGGGGTAGCGGATTTTGTGAATAATTCCAACTAAATTTCATCCTTTGCCCTCATTTTGGCTATATTTTTATTTTATGAATGCAGTGGTACTTATACATATTTATACGTTACTTATAGATGGATGGTTGTCGCTTGCTCCTGATGAGTGATGGTTCAAGAAACGCGTTGAGCATACTATGCGCCAACTCTATTGATCGACCAATAAATGACCAATCTAATGTACCCACTATTGTTGATTTGATTGTATTTTTTATTGCTGCTAATTTGCTGTAGCTATGATCTTAATGTAACATTTTGATTCCTTTTATATCTTGCAACATGGTTACAATTGTAAAACGATGTTTTAATAAAGTACTTCTTGAAATGTGCATT
Organism: Lithobates septentrionalis; assembly: GCA_037952835.1. Lineage (NCBI taxonomy): Eukaryota > Metazoa > Chordata > Amphibia > Anura > Ranidae > Lithobates > Lithobates septentrionalis. The sequence continues at coordinate 1,499,849 of JBBDGP010001126.1, read as the reverse complement.
CACCTTTGGTATATGGATCAATGTATTCACACTTAGGTCTTGCTCACTGTATCAATTTTTGGAAACACACCTCATTTAAAGTCCCAAACTCTTTTCTCTATTTTTGGCAACGCCACAGGGATGGAGGTGCATATTCATGTGCACCTCATATAAAGTCCCAAACTTTTTTCTTTTTTGTCTAGTATTGTCCTGTGTTCCCATTCTTTATTTTGATTACGTTTGTGCTGCTCCATGTGCTTTTCTTTACTGTTGTACAGTTTAAAATGGCAACTTTCATGTTCATGGGCACATTAATCGTTCGTAGGAAACATTGTTCGTTCGGCCACTAAAATACGATGTTTTGGCCAGATGCAGTTTAATAACGTTTTTCTGGCCTACTTCTATTAAAAAAAGTTTGTTGTCTAGATGGGTTTGTAACTAGAATGAAATGCAAACTAGATTCTGTGTAAGGAGAGGACACTCAGCAGCTGTTTACACATCTGGATGCACTAGTGTGGGACACCAGAACACCCTTTTTATTAGGGGGCCCCACACAGGTGCTCCAGTGGATACTAGGGGTGTCTCCATCTGTGAAGCTTGCACAAAACAGGTAAGTGTTGAAGCTTTACAAAGGACAAAAAAAAATCTTCAGCTTGGAACTCTGCCAAAACAGACAATTGTACCCCACTTCCAAGCAATGTTTCGTATTCCTATTTCTGCCATCAAATATCTGTGTGCTAAGTATACCTATTTTTGTTCACATAGGGAAGAAAAGACTCGAAGGACACCACTCATCAGAGGACACCAGGGAATCCACACCTCAAGAAGAAGGGTAAATCCCCCAAACCCAACCAGAGGAGGAGGAGGGAGACGTTGTAGAAATTGTCACCACAACCGGTCAGTGTCTGCGACCACAGCTTCAGGTAATAGATAGATGCCTGCATATTTATAATACATGGTTTTTGTTTTTTGGTTTTTTTTAGGTGATCGGGATGTTGTGGAAGAGGAATGTCATTTCACCAGTGAAAGTGCCCAGATCCTCATCGGGGAGATAATGGGGTGTAATAGAGATTTAGAAAACCTAAAGGAAAACATCAATAATGTTCAAAACAAAATGAAGAACATCATTGATGTTTTAGGGAGAATCTAAAACACCCAGAAATCCCTAAAATTTCTTCTGCTTTTTTTTTTATGACTAATTTTTTACGTATGTTAAAAGCCAAATTTAAAAGATGCACACAGTGTGTCAACATGTGCTATCTGCCATCACGGGAGATCAATGTACGCGTTTTGTGGGTGCAACCCCTTCCTCGATAATAAAGTAGCTGAGAGGAAGGGGTTGCACCCACAAAACACGTCCATTGATCCCCCATGATGGCAGCTAGCACATGTTGACATTAGGCAATTTGTGTGCATCTTCATTTGGCTTTTACAGGGGTGACATCACCCCATCTGGTGAACGCAATATCAAACACAGTTTGTACATACTCATGTCTGATATTGCCTTCATTTTATAAGAGTCCTTTCACACGGGACGGATCCGTGATGATCCGCCTCATGAACATCCGCTCTGCTCAGCGGGGATCGCTCCATGGATCCCCGCTGAGCAGGCAGATGACAGGTCCGTCGCTGCACACTATGCAGCGACGGACCTGTCAGAGTGCCGCTCTTCCCTATGGGGGATCGGATGACGACGGACCGTAGAGTCCGTTGTCACCCGATCCGATAACGGATGGAAAAGTAGGTTTTTCCTCCGTTACACTTTTTCGGATCGGAGCGGGTCGGATGTCACAGCTGACATCCGACGCTCCATACAGGTCTATGGAGGGTCCGTTCAGGTCCGCCTAAAAAACTGACAGGCGGACCTGAACAGATCGTTCATGTGAAAGAGGCCTAAAAGTTGCACTTTGTAAGTTCCAGAGTTGTGTATTGTTTTATGGTTTTAAATATGCCTGTTTTACCTATAAAAGGCCAATTATCATTAATGTGACCTAAAAAAATGTTATACAACAAACATGTTGGTTTGTTCAAAAACACTTTTATAAACGCACATGTGATTGTGCTTTGATTAAAAAGTATGATAATCAACAATGTGTGGCTTCTTCCTCAATGCTCAAAAAAGCATTTTTTGGAGTAAAGTTGGTGTTTTCAGTGACAATGGGTGTTATTTACTTAAGGCAAATCCACTTTGCACTACAAGTGCAGTTTCAGTGCAGTCTCAAGTGCACTTGTAGTGCAAAGAGTATTTTCCTTTAGTAAATAACACCCAACAGTGCTTTCTAATTTTACACAATCGCGCCATTTTCATGACTCCCCAAATTTTGGTCATGGTGCTGAAAATGCAGAATTATTTTGTCAGTAATGCATTACATATATTAACAACAAAAACAAGGTGTGTGTGTAGCAGACCCACAACATAATAATAACAGTTAGCCGAAGAAGAGATTGTCACCTCATGTGTCAAAGAAATTTTGTTTGCACCGTTGAAGAAAAAGGACAAAAAAATAACATTATTAAAAGATAACCGAGGAGACAGCTAAAAGAAAGCCAAGCAGTAAATCAAAGCAAATATTTGTTCAGTTTCAAATATATTTTTATTTAAAAAATGTCTGAGACATTGTCTGGCATATCAATGGTCCACCTACCTGCAAAGTATTCCATGTATCTTATACGGACTTCTTAGGCACTCAGGGGGGGCAAGCCAGGACGGCCAGTTTCAAGCGCCATCAGGGTTGGTTCATTCAGAATTCCGGCCTCAGGCCCAATTGAGGCAGCATAGTTCAAAGAATTTCTCCTTAAAAAGTTGTGGAGAACACAGTGAGACAGGATGATGTGATTAAGTTTATATTCCGCCATGTGTATCGGTGTAAGAAATAGGCGGAACCGGCTGGCCATTATTCCAAACGTATTCTCCACCACTCTTCTGGCTCTGGCCAGCCTGTAATTAAAAACCCTCTGGTCCGGGGTGAGGGTCCTCATAGGGAATGGCCACATAAGATGGTCCCCCAGCACAAACGCTTCATCCGCAATGAAGATGAATGGGAGTCCTTCCGCATTGGCTTCTGGAGGTGGCAAGCCCAAGCTGCCATTCTGGGGATGCCTGTAGAACTCGGTCTGGGTGATGACTCCACCATCCAACATTCGGCCATTCTTCCCCACGTCTACATACAGGAACTCGTAAGTAGGGATGAGCTTCGAGTTTGAGTCAAACTCATGTTCGACTCGAACATCGGCTGTTCGCCAGTTCACTGAACAGCGAACAATTTGGGGTGTTCGCGGCAAATTCGAAAGCCACGGAACACCCTTTAAAAGTCTATGGGAGAAATCAGTAGTGCTAATTTTAAAGGCTTATATGCAAGTTATTGTCATAAAAAGTGTTTGGGGACCTGGGTCCTGCCCCAGGGGACATGGATCAATGCAAAAAAAAGTTTTAAAAATGGCCGTTTTTTCAGGAACAGTGATTTTAATAATGCTTAAAGTGAAACAACAAAAGTGTAATATTCTTTTAAATTTCATACCTGGGGGGTGTCTATAGTATGCCTGTAAAGGGGCGCATGTTTCCCATGTTTAGAACAGTCTGACAGCAAAATGACATTTCAAAGGAAAAAAAGTCATTTAAAACTACTCGCGGCTATTAATGAATTGCCAGTCCGACAATACACATAAAAGTTCATTGATAAAAACGGCATGGGAATTCCCCACAGGGGAACCCCGAAACAAAATTTTTTTAAAAATGACGTGGCGGGTTCCCCTAAATTTCATACCAGGCCCTCCAGGCCTGGTATGGATATTAGGGGAACCCCGGCCAAAATGTAAAAAAAAAAATGGTTTGGGGTACCCCCTCAAAATCTATACCAGACCCTTCAGGTCTGGTATGGATTTTAAGGGGAACCCTGCGCCATAATTAAAAAAAAAATGGTGTGGGGTCTCCACAAAAATCCATACCAGACCCTTATCTGAGCACGCAACCTGGCAGGCCGCAGGAAAAGGGGGGACGAGAGAGCGCCCCCCCCTCCTGAACTGTACCAGGCCACATGCCCTCAACAAGGAAATGTGAAAAATAACTGCGCATCAAAGAAAATATTTAAGGGAGGTGACGTGATGTGCCGCCCGTGCCCCTGGAAGACGTAATTCTTTTACGAAACGCAGCGTAGGGCTGAGCGGTGTCATCGCGTCACCTCCCACTGTCGTTGCAACTCCAACAGGACGGGCTGTCTGTGAGCATCCAGCCGGTGCCACAGACTGTTCTTCTTCAGAGGACGTTTTTTCCTATTTTACATGTGAGAGTTTACTATACTTTTAAATAAATACCGTTTGATTTTACACTATCGGAGCCCTCCTCTCTTCTCTTTTATGATGATACCACTCTGCTGAGGGCTAAGCCTTTTTCCCTGTGGATCCATCCATCTGCACTACAGTTCCTGATGTCCCATTCCAGCTTCCATCTTGACTCCTTGGTGTTCCGGAGTAGCAGGATTTAACAGCCCATTTAGACCCTCTGTAACGGGGGGGTCATGGGGTTCTGGTAAGCGGCCAGGCATTCTTTTTATGGTGGTGGACCCATACACCTATGATTCCATACAATTGGACAATCTTGGATTGTTACATCACTTTTGGGTGTTTTTGTATATGGACTATTTTTTCACTATTTTTCAATTTTTTTATTTGCTTGCATCATACACTGCAGCTTTTCATGTTTATATATTTATTTCTCTGCACCAACCATTTTTTTTATATATCATTATATGTCCTTTTGTATTTGTTTTAAGGGGAGGTTTGATTACTTGCACATTGCAGTTTGTCATATATCATCATATGTCTTTTTGTATTTGGTTTTAAGTAAGGTTGGGATTACTTTCCAGCTATACACACTGTAGTTTGTTAAAGCGTGAGTCACCAATTTTCCACATGCCCTCAACATTGGGAGGGTGCTTTGGGGTAGCCCCCCAAAACACCTTGTCCCCATGTTGATGGGGACAAGGGCCTCATCCTCACAACCCTTTCCCGGTGGTTGTGGGGGTCTGCGGGCAGGGGGCTTATCGGAATCTGGAATCCCCCTTTAACAAGGGGACCTCCAGATCCCGGCCCTCCCCTACCCCTACCTTTTCACAAAAAAAGTGTCAAAAATATTAAAAATGACAAGAGACAGTTTTTGACAATTCCTTTATTTAAATGCTTCTTCTTTCTTCTATCTTCTTTCTTCTATCTTCTATCCTCTATCTTCTTTCTTCTATCTTCCTTCGGTTTCTTCCTTCATCTTCATCTTTTTCTGGTTCTTCTGGTTCTTCCTCCGGTGTTCTCGTCCGGCATCTTCCTCCGCAGTGCCGGCGTCTTCTTCCCTTCTTCTGGGGCTGCTCCGCATCCACCATGATGGGAGGCTCCCACTGTGTGACGCTTCTCCTCTTCTGACGGTTCTTAAATAATGGAGGGCGGGGCCACCCAGTGACCCCGCCCCCCTGATGTACGGGAACTTCCCTGTCCACCCCCTTCTGACGTCACGGGGAATGCCACAGGGAAGTCCCTGTGCATCAGAGGGGGGCGGGGTCACTGGGTGGCCCCGCCCTCTGTTATTTAAGAACCGCCAGAAGAGGAGAAGCGTCACACAGCGGGAGTCTCCCATCATGGTGGATGTGGAGCGGCCCAGAAGACGAAGGGAAGAAGACGCCGGCGCCGCGAAGGAAGATGCCGGACGAGAACACCGGAGGAATAACCAGAAGAACCAGAAGAAGAAGCAGATGGAGGAAGAAACCAAAGGAAGATAGAAGAAAGAAGATAGAAGAAAGAAGATATAAGAAAGAAGAAGCATTTAAATAAAGGAATTGTCAAAAATTGTCTCTTGTCATTTTTAAAATTTTTGACACTTTTTTTGTGAAATGGTAGGGGTACTTTTGTACCCCCTTACCATTTCACACAGGGGGGAGGGCCGGGATCTGTAGGTTCCCTTGTTAAAGGGGGCTTCCAGATTCCGATAAGCCCCCGCCCGCAGACCCCCACAACCACCGGGCAAGGGTTGTGGGGATGAGGCCCCATTTAATTTTGGCCGGGGTTCCCCTTAATATCCATACCAGACCCAAGGGGCCTTTTATGGAATTTAGGGGGACCCCCACATCATTTTTTTTTACATTTTGGTTCAGGGTTCCCCTGTGGGGAATTCCCATGCCGTTTTTATCAATGAACTTTTTTTATGTATTGTCGGACCGGCAATTCATTAATAGCCGCAAGTAATTTTAAATGACTTTTTCTCCTTTGAAATGTCATTTTGCTGTCAGACTGTTCTAAACACGGGAAACATGCGCCCCTTTACAGGCATACTATAGACACCCCCAGGTACGAAATTTAAAGGAATATTACACTTTTATTGTTTCACTTTAAGCATTATTAAAATCGCTGCTCCCGAAAAAACTTCAGTTTTTAAAACTTTTTTTTGCATTGATCCATGTCCCCTGGGGCAGGACCCAGGTCCCCAAACACTTTTTATGACAATAACTTGCATATAAGCCTTTAAAATTAGCACTTTTAATTATTCATGTTCGTGTCCCATAGACTTTAACGGTGTTCACGTGTTCAAACAAATTTTTTGCCTGTTCGCATGTTCTGGTGCGAACCGAACAGGGGGGTGTTCGGCTCATCCCTACTCGTAAGTAGCTGACACCACCGCCAATATCACAATACTATTGAACCCCTTGTAGTTGTAATAGTATGACCCAGAGTTTGGGGGTGGGTCGATGTGGACGTTTTTCCCATCAATTGCCCCTACGCAGTTGGGAAAGTCCCACCGCTGGGCAAAGTGGGAGGCCACAGTCTGCCATTCCTGTGGCGTGGAAGGAAACTGTGGAGTCAAACCAGAAAAAATAAATTAGTCATTTTGCACTTAAAAATTGAAAGCAGATTAGACACAAACATTCTTGGCCAACATCAGTATAATATTTAAAAATACTCCAAAGGGTTAACGCTGCGCTTGAAAACGAAATATAATAAAATATTGAAATAGTGAAAATCCAAAGTCAACAAACCAGCCAGCATCAAAGAGTCAGATACAAGAACTCCAGTGCATGTAAAAAATAAAGGATGCAGCGCTGTGATTTTACAAAATGAAATTAGTGGTAGTGAAAAAAAGCTCACAAGGGAAAACTAAGGCAGTTACCAAAACCGAAAAGACATAAAATAAATTATATCTTTTACATAAATGGAATAAATTTGTGCTAAAAAAGTGATTTTAAAAAATTCCTCATATTAAGAAATAAGTGCCACAAAGAAATAATTACCACACCAAAAAAACTAAATAAGTGATAAGTCATAAATGGTCAGTAAAAATCAACTTAAATAAATCAATAGATAACAATCAAGCACTTTTTAACACCATGGATAGTAAAACAATTAACATATATAAAGTCCCATCGCAAGCAGTGCAAAATTTAAAATATTATAAAAACAAACAGTCCATGAACATTGTGAAGATGTTAATCCAGAAAGTGTGGTATAGGTAGGTCCAATATCCCAAATGCTAGCACACCCAAGTGAGTATAGAGGCTCCTTACCGACTGCAAATGACCACCCAGGTGGTCTCACCAGGCACAGGAAATATTGAGGTCTCCCAAAAATCTATAGCGGCATCTGCAGTGATAGCTAGATCTGTGATACTCGGAAAACAAAAGCAAGAAATGCTCCCATAGTGTAAACGTTCAAAATGAGGGGTTTATTATAAAAAAAGATTGCACTTACAAAAAGATCCATCCAATAGAGCATATAACAAATGTGGATAAATAGTTAAAAAGGTCCCGGGGTCTCCACAGGCTTCCCGCTGTTCATTTGCTTCCCATCGGTCTCGACAAAGAAAACGTAGTGACGTCAGCATCACAGGCCTCGCCTGTTATACATCAGTATAACATTTTTTTTAGTTAGTATTTAAAGACAAAAATATAAGGTCCACTTATCAGATTCCTCACCCCCTCTGATGGCCCATTGTAAAAATTTTAATGGGGGGGGGAGATGTTTTGGACAGATAACCCTCTCCACTTCATTGAGAGATGAATGCATAAATAATGTGTATTACTTTGGCCAGCCCCTCCTTACTTACACTATTGGCATCCCACTGGACAGGTAAGAAGTGTCATAATACAAAAATATAAATACACACTGTACAAATTGGAGCACAATTTTAACATTCTGCAATTACCTATCAAGATAATAATAGGATACAAAAACTTTAAACAGTACCATTTGAAAGTATTCAGGCAGGCCCTTGCACTACATGCTTTGGGGAATTCATTCATAAATCTGACCACAAAGAGCTAGGTATAGTGTGTATGGGTTTGGCAAAGTCATCAGATAGAGGATTGGTATCGGTTGACTTAGCGGTTGGGGGGAGGGAGGGTTCCAAATGAGTTTGGGACCCAAAAAAAAAGCCTCTGGCACTCTGCCAGTATTTAAGGACACAAATAACATTTTTACACATTTTAGGAGGTGTTTAGAGTAAATCACTACAATGGAGCTGACAAAATACATTGTTAAGTGACTACTCGAAGTGGATATGGGCCCAGGAGAGCATGCTGGGCAGGGAAGTGAAGGCAAATATGCATGAAGGACAAAAAAAAACATTTAAAAATTCCAGCCTGCATGAGGACAAAGGGGACATTCACAGCATATTGCAATCATGGTAATTAGGGAATGATGAAAAAATACAACACATTAGCATACATAAAATACATATAATGATATTTTAAAGGATAAATATTCCCTTAATATAGTCCTTCTGCAGGACCTGTATGATGGCAGAACAGGTCTCCGGGATAATGATTCCCAGAGCCAGGGGGGAGATGCCTGTCGAGAGCTTGAGGTCCTGCAGGCTTCTCCCCGTCACCAAGTACCGCAACGTGGCGACTAGCCTCTGCTCCAGAGTGATGGCTTGCCTCATGCAGGTATCCTGCCTGCTGAAGGGGTCAGCAAAGCCAACAAACGGAGAAATACGGGGTCCGTCATTCTGAGAAAGTTCCTGAAATCGTCAGGTTTTTTCTCACGGATCTCACGGAGCAAAGGCATGTGACAGAATTGGTTATGCTGGAGCAACCAATTCTTGGTCCATGAACTCCTCCCCACCCTGTTCATGGACTGGGCTTGTGTCAAAGTAAGAACCTCAACACCAACCCCCGGCACAGCACGAACTCTATGATGAGTACGTACACACAACATGGCTTCAAAACGGTCGGCTGGTCAGAACGAGTAACAGAACGCACTGAAGAGCAGCAAGGCCTGTGAAGAGCGACCTGAAAATCAGTAATGAGCGGACAAGAACACACTGCATAAACTAATGGGAACTCACTGCACGCACTGAAAACCAGATACAAACCCACAAGCACAAACTGAACAGCAGAAAAACGATCTGAAAACCGCAAGTCTGAAAAAGCGCAAATTGTCTCTCACCAAACTTTTACTAACACGAGATTAGCAAAAGGAGCCCAAAGGATGGCGCGCTTGGTATTGAACTGCCCTTTTATAGCCTTGTCGTACGTGGTGTGATGGTTTGGAAATTCCAACAACTTCGTCCGACCGTGTGTATGCAAGACAAGTTTGAGCCAACATCCGTCGGAAAAAATCCGATGGATTTTGTTGTCGGAATGTCCAATCAATGTCTGACCGTGTGCACAGGGCATTAGAGTGCTAGGACAGTAGAAGCAACTGCAAAATCACCAAATTTTGTAAAGAAGACTCCCCAAGGTGCTTTCTAAGAGGCATAATGAGTCTTTTGAAGATTCCACCCGAGGCGGAAGAATACATACCTGTCATTGCACTCTTGTATCTGCTGTTGAATATTGCTGTTTTGCCTTACTCTGTTGGGAATGTGCAAGTACAGTTTTTAGCCCAATAAACTCCTTTAAGAAGGTTTTACACTATTGGAGCTCTTTTGGTTTTCATTGCGAGTCATTGCGTGTCTGGATAACCAGAGTCCAAGTTTGAAAGAACCATATATGGGTTATAGTAAAAACGTTGTTTTCCTCTAGTGGGACTTTAGAAGGCAAGAGTCTTCAAACAATATATCAAAAAGTATACATATAATTTTATTATCAAAGATTAAAACATCACAAAAAATTGAATAGTTTGAATAAAAAAGAGGGATGCCAACAATTCAAAAAGTGATAACAACAGTGATATACATATCAAGATACAGTGATAACACAAAACAACCCCCACCATCACCGCTGTTTTCCTTGGATGTTGCCAAAGGTGGATGTACTAAGGTTGATTTGACCTTCCATAATTAGAGGGTCCTGTTGTTCCTGGTGTTCCGGTAAGACTACATCTTAACCTGTGTGTCGGTAGCTCTTTTAAGGTGGAGGATTCACTATTCCAGTTTCCTTTTCTTGTACTACTTGAGGAGTTTCTATTTGTTCATTAGCTATTGGACAGAGTGATCTTAACATTTGTGCAATTGGACTTTATTAAACTCCCTTTTTACACTTTTACACTTTTTGTACACTTAATTTTCAGCACAACTTACCTTCTTTATATATTTTAGACTGGTGTGACAGTGATAAGGAACACTGTTGCTAGCTGCACTGGTCTGGCGACACCGGGACTAGTGTATTGGTGATAAGGAACACTGTTTATGGCTTATATTGATCTGGTAATACTGAGACTGGTGTGGATAGCGCAGTTATCAGGAACACTTGGCGTGGTCAACATCACCAGGTGACCATGCCCCCTAAAACGTCACAGTCACAGTCCCAGCATGCCCAGGGACTGTGACATCATAAGGGGGCGGGGTCTCCGCCTATATAAGTCACAACGGAGCCCTCAGAGAGCAGTCCAGCCGGAGGGAGTGTCGTGTCAACATCTGGAGAAGAGAAGAGGGAAGAAGACAAGAAGCCCAGAAGTCCGGACCTCCACTGGCAAGAGAGCTGCCTGAAGACAGCGGAGGAGCCGGCCGAAGAGCTGGAACACAGGGAGAAGAGGCCGGAGAGAGCAGAGAAGAACCAACCGGATGCTGGAAGAAGAACCGGAGGGACCCCCGAAGCCAGAAGAAGACCCCCGAAGCCGGAGGAAGACCCCCCCGGAGCTGTCTTATTAAAGAGGGGTCCCGGATTCCAATAAGCCCCCCGCTCGCAGACCCCGACAACCAACGGCCAGGGTTGTCGGGAAGAGGCCCTTGTCCTCATCAACATGGGGACAAGGTGCTTTGGGGTGGGGGGCCCCCAGGGCGCCCCCCTCCTCCAAAGCACCCACCCCCCATGTTGAGGGCATGCGGCCTGGTACGGTTCAGGGGGGGGCTCGCTCGTCCCCACCCCCTTTCCTGACCGGCCGGGCTGCGTGCTCGGATCTGGGTCTGGTATGGATTTTAGGGGGACCCCACGCCGTTTTTTTCGGTGTAGGGGGTTTCCCTTAATAATCCATACCAGACCTAAGGGCCTGGTATGCCCCACGCTCGCCGCAATAGGAAAATTAGTTTTTCCTATTGCAGCGAGCGCGAAATGCAATACCCTGCCCTTGGGTCGTATCTGGTCCATTGGACCAGCATACAGACGAGCGGGCTTTCCGTCGGACCAGCACACAGACGAGCGCACTTTCCGACGGAAAGATTTAAAACTTGTTTCAAATCTAGGTCCGGCTGGCTTTTGGGAAAAAGTCCGCCGGAAAAGTCCGCCGCAGCCTACATACGGTCGGATTGTTCGGCGGACTCTGGTCCACCGGACCAAGTATGCCGGAAAGTCTGGCCGTGTGTACGCGGCATTAGTGTATGGCTAGCAAGAAACAAACATTTTTTCTGGCTTACACTGGTCTGGCAACACTGGGGCTGTTGTGGTGGCAATCAGGAACACTGTTGCTGGCTGCATGCACTGGTCTGGTGACATTGGGACTGGTGTGGCAGCAGTCAGGAACACTACTGCTAGCTTACACTGGTCTGGTGACACTGGTACTGATGTGGTGGCAATCAGGAACACTGTTACTAGCCTACACTGGTCTGATGACACTGTGACTGGTGTGTCTAGAGATTAGGGACTCTGTTGCTGGCTTACATTGATCTTATGACACTATACTAGCATGACTAGGGATCAGGAACACTGTGGCTGGTTTAAACTGGTATGCCTACATTGTTCTTGTGTGACTAGTAATCAGGGACACTGTGGCTGACTGCACAGCTGCTGTGGGACACAGCGATCACTGAGCATGCTCATGCTCACACTAGATGGTGCAAAAGCAATGCGAAAGGGAGACTTCCTCCCTCTTTGCTTCCTTTCCTTCCTACAACTACATGGGAAATTTCATAAGAGCCTTTCAAAAAAAGAGTCCACTTTTTAGCCAAATGAGCCTGTGTTTATTTTAAACACTCAATGAAGTGTGGAGGATTTTAATAATAGGAGCTTAATGGGATAATGCTTAACAATAAATGTTTAATTAGAATGGGACATTGCAGCCTGAACTGCCCTCCTCCCAAACTCGACTGTTGTGAGAGCTCCTGGATCAATACGGTAGTGTCCGAGGAAAGTATTGCGAGAAGACCAGGTGGCGGCCCTGCACACCGTCTCTAATAAAACGTTAGCCCTTGCTGCCCAGGAGGTGGAGACTGCCCTTGTAGAATGAGCATTCACTGGGGATGGAGGTTCCATATTCTTCATCCTGTAGGCCTTCTGGATTAACTTTACCACCCAAGATGCCAGAGTTCTGATGGAAGCTTCTCTGCCCCTGTATTTACCGAATGGAACAATCAAGAGTCTTTCCGAGTTCCTGAAGGATCTAGTGGCCTCTAGGTAGGCTCTGAGCACTCTGGATATGTCCAGCTCGTGACATGATCCTGAATCTGCTTCAGCAAATACTGGTAGTGCCCAGGGCTCCAAAAGGTGGCTTGGAGTAGGGACCTTAGGTGTGAACCCCTGAAGGGGACGAAGCTCTACTCTATCGTGGAAGAAAGAGATGTGGTCATCACCTATCCCTAAAGAGTGGAGTTCTGAGATCCTTCTGCCAGATGTAATGGCTAGCAGGAAAACCGTCTTTAGTGTTAGGTTCCATATTGCCACTTGTTCCACTGGGGCAAAGGGATGGTCAGAGAGGACTTCAAGGACCAGGGATAAATCCCATTTGGGAAAAGACCGTCTGACAGGTGGGCGAATCTTTAATACTCCTCTGAGGAAAGTGACTACTAGAGGCTCTTCTGCCCATCTTTTACTTGTTGCGGCAGAAATTGCTGCTACTTGCACTTTGAGGGAACTTAGGCCAAGACCCAGATCAAGTCCTGTCTGGAGGAAACCGAGAACATCTGATGTAGAAGGAAGGATTGGATCAAACTTATTTGAGGTAGCAAATGACAAGAACTTGTCCCATATTTTTGAATATATAGCATTGGTTGCTGGCTTCCTGGCTCCTAGGAGGGTTGTTATGACCCCTGGGGAACATCCTAGGGACTCGAACCTTCGCCTCTCAACCTCCAGATTCGAAGATTCAGTTTCTGCGGGTTTGGATGAACAAAACTGCCCTGCGTCAGAAGTTGAGGGAAAGGAGGGATCCTGATTGGAGAGTTTACACTGAGGCGCATAGCTAGAGGAAACCAGGGTCTCTTCGGCCAATATGGGAGTACTGCCAGTACCTGGACTGTCTCTCTGAGAAGTCTCAGGAGGAACTTGAATATTAATGGCCGGGGGGGAAAGGCATATGCGGTGGTGAACCTCCAGGGGCATGACAGGGCATCTACTTCCTCTGCTTGCGTATACGGCAGGCGAGAGACGAATCTGGACAGTTTGGCATTCTCCGGAGTGGAAAATAGGTCTACCTGAGGAGGATCCCAGAGGTTGGCAATCTGACGGAAGACCTGGGGATGAAGAGCCCACTCGTTGTTGTCCAAGAAGTTCCTCGACAGCATGTCTGCTTCCGTGTTCAACCTTCCCGGGAGATAAATCGCCCTGAGGTCTAGGATGTTCTTCTCTGCCCAGAGTATAATCGGCTCTACTTTCCTGAGGAGTGATGTGCTGCGAGTGCCCCCCTGCCTCTGCAGGTACGCAACAGCTGCCCTGTTGTCCAGGCGTAAAAGTACTCTCTGGCCTCTGATCTGAGATGCTAATGAAGTCAATGCCAAGAACGCTGCTCTCATCTCCAGGATGTTGGATACTACTCCCTGGGTGGAGCAGGACCATATCCCCTGTATCCTGGTTTCCCGCAATGGGCTCCCCAGCCTTGTCCACTTGCGTCGGACGTAACTGTGATCCAGGAGAGGGAACCCAGATGACGAGGTTTGGAGAGGTTTTCCGGAAGAGTCCACCAATGAAGGCTCCTGCGCATTGCTCCCATCAGCAAAATTGTCTGAGAGAGTCGTTGTTTCTTCCACTGCGCCAAGAAACCCATCTGGAAATACCTCAAATGCCAATGGGCCCAAGGAATCATCGGTATACAGGCAGACATTGTGCCAATGAGGCTCAGGCATTGCGATGCCGTTAGGTACCGGCTCGCGATGGTTTTGATCATCTTCTGGGTGATAATCCTCATCATCAGGGATGGTAATGATACTGTCCCCTCCTGGGTGTTGAACATTGCACCTAGATAGATCATCCGCTGTGTAGGCGTAAGCTGACTCTTTTCTGAGTTTATCAACCATCCTAGTTCTCTCAGGGACTGGAGAAGAATGTCTCGGTGATATACCAACTGACCCGGACTGCTTGCTAGGAGGAGGATGTCGTCCAAATAGTGGTATATCCTCAAACCCCTCTCCCGCAGGGGAACCAGAGTGGCTATTAGAATCTTGGTGAATACCCTGGGGGAGGTGCACAGACTGAAGGGCAGGGCTTGAAACTGCAGGTGGATCCGTCCTACTGCAAATCTGAGATACTTCTGAAAGGCAGGTAGAATTGGCACGTGTAAGTACGCATCCTGCAGGTCGACTGAGATCATCCAATCTGTTGGCTGCACTGCCTGAATAAGTGTTTGTAGAGACTCCATCTTGACGCTTTCTGGGTGTATGTGCCTGTTGAGCCTTTTTAGATCTATCACAGGCCTCCAGCTACCCGTTCTCTTTGGAACCAGAAATAGAGTGGAATAGAAGCCTGCGAAGCGCTCTGCCAAGGGAACCGGCACAGCTGCTCCCTGAAGTTGGAGTGACGATATGAAGTGTCTTAGGGCTTGAGCCCTCAGTGGAGAGGATGGAATTTCTGTTCTCTTGAAAGAATTTTGAGGTGAAGGATGAGAGAAACTCCAAAAGTGCCCCCATTGGATTGTTGACAGGACCCAGGGATCCTGGCATTTGTTGGCCCAGACTAGAAAAAAGTTTTTTAACCTGGCTGCCACCGGGAGTGTCTGGGCTAATCTGGCGTCAAAAGGATTGCTTCTGCTCATGTGGAGTCGGAGGGGCCTTGGACTTTCTGCCCAAAAAGGATGCCTGAGTGCCCCTCCAAGGTCTTCTGCTGTCTCTGGACTACCTTGATTGTCTAAAATCCCTAGGGTTTGACTGGCGGAACCTGGAAGAACCCCCTCTGGATCTTCGCATCCTTCTGTCTTGGGGAAGCATACCTGACTTTCCTCCTGACAACCTAGATATGGCCTTATCCATTTTGTCTCCAAATAATGCCTTCCTGTCGAACGGGATTTTGCACCAATTTTGCTTGGAAGCCAAATCCGCCATCCAGGGTTTCAACCATAAGGCCCTTTTCGCCATTACTGAGTGCAGCATAGATCTTGCTGAACACCTAATCGTGTCTATAGCTGCTAATCCGACAAAGTCTGCTGACAATCTAATTTCCTCCAAGGCTTTAATTATGTCCTCCTTGGGGGCGTCCTGGCATAGAGCCGTTTCAATGTTATCCGTCCAAGCTCTAATGGCATTAGACACGGAGGTGAGGGCAATCGCTGGCTTACATGCCGCTCCTGCAGCTAAATAGCTCCTCTTTAGGTCCAGGTCGATTTGTCTGTCAAGAGGATCCTTGAAAGAAGCGGAATCTTGCATAGGCAGGGTAATATTTTTGCGAGTCACACCACTGATGCGTCTACCACAGGCATGGAGTTTAATGACTGAGTTCCCGACTCCGGTAAGGGGTACAGTTTATTGAAACGGCCCAATGACAGCTTTTTATCAGTCTTTGACCACTCATTTTGAATGATTTGACTAATTTCTCCCATCAAAGGGAAGAAAGCTTGTTTCCTTTTAAGGAATGGGAAGTAGCTTTTTGCTTCCTGGGGAGGTTCTTCAGTATCCTCCCAGGCTATTGCAGCTCTAACTGCCTGGATGAATGGCTTTACCAATGAATGGCTGAAGCCAGAAGGATCTGACTCATCTGACGAATCCCCCGAGAGGTTTTCAGGTGGCGAATCTCTGGCCGGTCGGCCTGATGGAGGTAGAGGAGTACTGGCTGCGTAAGGACCGGGAAGATTAAGTTCAACATCCTGAGCCTGGGATGTCTGCGGGACTGGCTGGGCAGGAACCAAGGCCGAAAGCTCAGAGAAGGAGTCCTTCATAGTTCTTTTGAGCAGGTCCACCACCTGTTGATTTTCTAACTCGCGGCTGGACGCATAATCCGCGAAACAGTCCTTGCAGACTACTTTGTTCGGCAGCGGACTAGCCCCACAGGTCCAGCACTTCTTCTTCTTATAGGATCTAGGAGAGGGGGACTGATCCCGTCTTCTGGATCTTGATCTATGTCGAGAAGAATGGGACTCACGTGTTGACGAGCGGGACCGGTGGCGTGAAGAACGAGATCTGCGACTTGGGCTGTCATCATCATGGTGCCTTGAGGATTTTTCAGTCCTCTTGGAGTGGGCAGGGCTATGATTTTAAGAAAAAACCATGTCAGGCCAGCGAGCGCACTTTTTTTTTTTTTTTTATACTCACGTATAGGTGGTCCCATACCTAGCGGATGTGTGAGGATCTTTGTTGTGAGATGAATGGCTCATTGCGGAGTTGGGCATAAGGATCAGCTGCGGAAAATAGCAAGAAAGGTAAGAAAAGAAAAAGAAGTTTGTTTTTTTTTGGTTTTTTTAGAGACACATTACCCATTTTGTTATTTCCCCCTTTTTTTTTTTTTTTAAATACTTACCACAGAGCAGCTTTAGAGAAACCTAGCAGGGCACAGCCGAGGAGGCTCTGACTGATAGCCCTCAAAGCTGACCTTAAATACCCTAGGGGTGGGTGGGGCAGTCCCATGAACTCCCAGTCTCTCTCTCTTCTCTTTTTTTTTTTTTTTTAGAAGGAAAAGGGCAAAACTGGCCCTTTTTCCAGAAACCAAGATGACCGCTGGAGCGCCGAGAGACCGCCCATGCGCCCGTGCATGCGCAGTAGAGCCGAGGCCGTGAAGCCGAGAAAAAACACCTGTCAAATGACGGCTGTAAGCTCCCCGGATCGCGCATGCGCAGTATGGCGGAGGGGACGCAGGACAGCGCTGCAGGAGGGTAAACGGAACACAACAAGGCCCCCACAGCAGCAGGGCAACGGATGTCGATCCTAAAGGCAACAGCATGAAAAAAACATTACAGGTACTTAAACAAAAGGAACCCTCTTCAGTGCATATTCTCTTTTCATTAAGGGAAGAAAGGGAAGGACACAGAAAGGGAAGAGGGGAGGGAAAAGACATATGCATCTTTCCTTCTTTTTTTTTTTTTTTTAAATGAGAAATGGAAAAAAATGAAAAATCACAAGCCTGAAAGAATGGGAGCTGATCCTTTTGCGACTCCTTTTGCCTTCATCATAGGATATGGTGGCAGACTGCGTTCCTGTGAGGAAACTCTGCAAGAAGACCCCAACAGATCCACAGAGGGGTTCCCAGTCTTATCAGCGCTGTGAGCGGCCCAAGAACAGGGACTGCGCACGGGAAAGGCTAAACCCGGCGGACGCTGCCAAAGGCAGAGGTATGGACATACTGCTACTCTTCACCAGCACAAGAGGTATGAGGAAAAAAAGGAGAATGTTGGGGGAGGGACTATGCCTTTAATTTATGCTATTCACCAGTCCTGAGGGAGGAGTCGAGGCGGAGCTCTATCTCTAGTATGCTGCCATGGAGGCACCAGGAAAATATTTTAGCAACCCTGCTGCATAAACTATACATTTTAAAAACCATTCCCATTCTCAAAGTAGAAATTCTTTTTGCTAGTGAGTTACAATAAGGATTATTTACATCAATAAGTACATTAAAATAACTTTTAAAATATCAATATTGTTATTGGTATACATTGCAACAAACATAGTTTATTTGTAGAGAATGTATGCATAAGGGAAACTATTCAAGCAGACATTCACTTAAAAATGTAAGTGCTGCTTATCCCCTTCCTAAACAATTTTATTGTGTTTTAATTTTTCTGGGAGCTGGTCCCTTTTTGTGATAGGTACAAGGCAAGAATTCCATCAGCTTAGCCCCCCCCTTCACCCGAAACCACCTGGAACACATACAACATCCCAGGAGGCTGCAGAACCAGTCCAGTGCAGTGTGGATCTGACTGTGATGCCGTGTACACACGATCAGATTTTCCGACTGGAAATGTTGGATGTGAGCTTGTTGGCTCAAAGTCTGACTGTGTGTATGCTCCATCGGATATTTGTTGTCTGACTTTCCACCAACAAATGTTGGCTAGCAGGTTCTCAAATTTTCCTTCAACAAAACTTTGTTGTCGGACTTTCCGATCGTGTGTACACAAGTTCGTCGCACAAAAGTTCATGCATGCTCTGAATCAAGTAGGAGCCGGAAGCTTTCGGTCTTGTAAAACTAGCGTTTGCAATGGAGATATCACATTCGTGACGCGGCAAATTATGAAATCTCTCAATGCAGCGCATTCTCTTCTTCTTTATAATGCTATAATAATGAAGTTGCTTTGCTGCTGATATTCACAGAGTTCTGTCAAACATATTTTTTATTATTTCTAGTGATCTCCTGAATCATTTTTTTTGAGTTTTTTTCTAGTGATCTCCAGAATATTTTTTTTGTGTGTTTTTTTTTCTAGTGATCTCCATAATTTTTTTTTTTTTTTTCGTTTTGTGTGTCAAGTTACCACAACACCATTATTATCTTGTATTTTTTAACCTCACACCGGGTACAACTATGTTGGTGTCCCTTGTTAATTTGACATTGTATTTTTGAAATGTACCTGCCTACTCACAAACAAACTGCCCTTTTTGAAGTAAAGCACATAGCCAAGTATTTGTTCCTTAAAAAATGTATCATTTAATAGCGAGCACAAGGTCATAACAAAATAAAGAGGAAGGCAACGATGGAGAAACAGTTGGAATTGGTGAAGCCTTTGTACCCCAGGGCAGACATCAACTATTTGACTGTCAAAATTGGTAACTTGAGGAGTCCATTTAATAGGGAGCACAATACGGTCCAGGACTCCGAGAGATCGGGAGCAGCATCATATGACATATAAGTCCCGAGGCTGTGGTCTTACACAGCCTGCGTTTTTGCCAGACCACACCAAACCCAGGCCATCACTCTCAACACTTCCTTCCACGCTTCCTTCCATGCTGCTGTGGTGGGAGGGGTGGCTGTGGTGTTGGTTGAGGTGGTGGAGGAGCATGGTCCAACTCACAGAGGTGTATTTGAGGTGTGAGTTCGCCCTTCGTCCCCTTGTTTAGGGCCTTCAGAATAATCTCTTCGCATATAGTGCGTTGGGCCTCCTCCATGTATTCCAATTTACTGGCAGTGATGCATCCAAACGCCTCGTGGACACCAGGGGTCATGGTAATTTCTGCAGTAGCCTATTTTAGGAAAGCAGCCACGGACTCCTCCAGGTTCCTTGCCTTCCTGGTCCTTTTGGTTGGAGGGCAGAGGGGAGGAGCCTGGGATTCGGTCAGGCTGCTTGCCACAGCCTCCTCCTGGCTGAGACTTTCCTATGTATGAAAATGGTACATAGTTTTAGTTTTTTGGTCATCAATCACATACAATTTTGAGCTCATGACTGTTGCAAATTGAATGCTAACAAATAGAAAAGACTATCATTCTGACCCCAGCATTTTTTATTCTTGTTCCAATCATTTTTGGCTACTACTGTCTATTGATATGTAAACCACTTTGTTAAATCAGAAATTTGTGATCAATAACATCTAGTTAACATCATTAAATTTTTGACAAGAAATATGTTCAACAATGCTATACCTGGATCAAGCTGGGCTCTTCCACATCTTCTTCCTGGGTGGAAGGCCCAGGTTGGACCTCAGGAGCCTCAGCTGATGTGGAAGGAAATGTTGATAGCGATGAACTGGGTTCCATCTGGTCAGACAAAAATCGCAGGCTGTCGTAGTACCACAGCCTGGGGACATATACGTCATCTGCTGCTGTTCCGGATCTCAGGGAATCCTGGACCTTTTTGCGCTCCCTATTATATGTGCTCCTCTGGCTACCGATTTTGGCCTTTAAATAGGTAATGTCTGCCGTGGGATACACAGCCTTGACTAATTCCAACAGTTTCTTCAGCGCTGCCTTCCTCTTTAGCTTATTAGAATACTCCCTGCATTGGACTTGCCAGAGACATGGCAGCTCCAGGTATTTGCCTATAAAGTTGGGCAGGAAATCTGGGGCTGTGAATTTGTCAACCATTTTACCTGCAAGACACAACACAAGACAAACCCTAATGTCAGGCTAAACTCTCCTAATCTTGTCCCAATACAGGCCTCAATATATAAGCAGTATAGGCCACTAACCACTAATGCCCCAAGTTACAATTGTACCTTCGTTTGAACGATTGGCGCTAATGATCCTCCGTCCTCCACTCACAGATCGCACATCTGTCCGTTACATTGCCCGCATGTTATGCTTTATATACACTGCGCATGCGTTACACTCCGCCCCTGTCCTTCTTTCTAGTGTATTCCCCGCCTCTTCTCTTTCGGAGCAGTGGGAGAGCACCTGGCAGAGACAGAGCAGGTGTGTGCTGTTATCAGAAACGACGAGGAAAACCTGGAGCAAGGCAGTTCCACATCCAGGAGGAGATAAAAACCTCAAATATGTCCTTTGAAGAGATGGTGGAGATGGTGGACATCTTGAAGAGGATAGACTATGATGGGAAACATGGACCGTACAGAAACCCTAATGTGAGAAAGGCCAAGATCATGACTAAAGTTGTCAAAAGTCTGCACAGGACTTTTTGGGCATGATGATGCAAGGAGCAATTGTGGAAACGCTGGTCAGACCTGAAATTGAGCGAGCAAGATCAGTATAGAAATATCAGGAAAGTGCTGCAAAAAAGTAAGTATTTATTGTGTGTTCCTATTATTATTACTTTCGTGCTGGTCCATGTGCTTTTCTTTACTGTTGTACAGTTTAAAATGCCAAGTTTGAGGTTCGTGGGCACAGGAATCGTTCGTATTAAAGGTCGTTCGTTTGACCACTAATACAACGTTTTTGGCAGATGCAGGTTAACTACATTTGTTCATGCCTATTTTGATTAAAATAAGTTTAATACATTGTTGTCTAGATGTGTTTGAAACTATAATGAGATGACAACTTGATTCAGTGTAGGGAGAGGATACTCAGCAGCTGTTTACAGATTTGGTCGCAGGAGCACTAGTGTGGGACACCATAACAAGGTTGTTATGGCGTCCCTCGCAGGTGCTCCAGTGAATACTAGGGGTCTCTCCATGTGTGAAACTTGCACAAAACAAATAAGTACTCCAGCTTTTGAAAGTGAAAAAATAATGTCTTTAGCTTGGAACTCTGCCAAAACAGACAATTGGACGACACTTCCAAGCAATGTATAATATTACCATTTTTAGCCTAAAATATCTGTCTACTAAGTATACCTTTTTTGTATTCACATAGGGGAGAAAAGAATCGGGACATCTGAGGACACCAATAACCCCACATCTAATGAGCAAAGGGAACTCACCACACAACATGAGGATGTGGATGCAGATGTTCAGGAAGTGCTGGGTGAAGTGGTCGAAATAGTGTCGACAACAGGTCAGTGTCTGAGAACACAGCTTCAGGTAATAGATGGATTTTTTTTATTTTTAGGTGATGTGGATGTTGTGTAAGAAGAAACTCACTTCAACAGTGCAAGTGCACAAGTACTCATCAGTGAGATCATGGTGTGCAATCGTGATTTGGAAAAGATGAAGCAAAATATCCATGATGTTCAAAAAAGACTGAGCAACATCATTGATATTTTTGGCAAAATCTAAAACAAAAACTAATTTTTAAGTTGTTATTGTTGTACGTGTTTTTACATTTTTAAATGAATTGCAAAGCCAAATTTTGAAAATGCACACAGAGGGGTTGATTTACTACAGGCAAATAGACTGTGCACTTTGCAGAGTGCAGTTGCCCTCTGCAAGTGCAATTGCTCCAGAGCTTAGTAAATGAGGTAGAGTACCCAATGCTGTGCAAGGAAAGTTAAAAAAACAGCATATTTGCTTGCACATGATTGGATGATGGAAGTCAGCAGAGCTTCTGCTCATTTACTAAGCTCTGGAGCAACTGCTCTTGCAGAGGGCAACTGCACTTTGCAAACTGCACAGTCTTTTTCCCTTTAGTAAATCAACCCCAGTGTGTCAACATGTGCTATCTGCCATCATGGGATATCAATATATGCGTTTTGTGGGTGCAACCCCTTCCTCCAAACTAAAGTAGGTGAGAGGAAGGGGTTGCACCCCCGAAACATGGCCACTGATCCCCCATGATGGGATCTAGCACATGTTGACACACTGTCGCTTATTTTAAAAAAGCAAAACCACTTTGCCCTGCAAGTGCACTTGAAAGTGCACGTGTAGGGCAAAGTGGATTGTCCTTTCTGAAATATGGCCCAGTGTGTCAACATGTGCTAGCACCCATCATGGGGGATCAATGGACGTGTTTCAGGGGTGCAACCACTTCCTCTCACCTACTTTAGTTTGGAGGAAGGGGTTGCACCCACAAAACGTGTACATTGATATCCCATGATGGCAGGGAGCACATGTTGACATACTGTGTGTTTTGTGGCTTTAGCAAAATGGATGTAGGGAAAATACACACATTTTAGGCATGGGATCATGAGGGAAATCCAAATTTTGAGTCCAAATTTGTGTGCATCTTCAAAATGTGGCTTTTACAGGGGTGAGATCACCCCATCTGAAGAAGACAAAATCAACAAAGTTTTGACATACTAATGTCTCGTATAGCTTTCACTTTACCAAAGTTGCACTTTGTAAGTTCCTGAGTTGGGGATGTGTATGTTATGTTTTTAAACATGCCTGTTTAGCTCCAAAAAAGGCACATTTATGTCAAACATACATGGTATACACCAAGATGTTGGTTTGTTCCAAAACCATTTATAACGTACATGTGAATGTGCTTGGAGTAAAATGTTTTGTACTCAACAATGTGTGGCTTCTTCTTTCAATGCTCAATACCAGTTTATTTTTTAAGCTGGTGTAGTTACAGTGACAATGGGGGTTATTTACTGAAGGCAAATCCACTGTGCACTACAAGTGCACTGCAAGTGCACTTTCATGTGCACTTGTAGTGCAAAGTGGATTTGCCTTTAGTAAATAACCCCCACTGTGCTGTACAATTTGCTAAAATCAGGCCATTTTAGGAACTCCAAGCAATTAATTCATGGATTTGAAAAGGATGATTATTTTTATCATTAATGCATTACATACATTAACAATAACATTGTGTGTGTGTAGCAGACCCACAGCACAACATAATAGTTAGCTGAAGAAGAGATTGTCACCTCATGTATCAAATAAGTTACGTTTGCACTATTGAAGAAAATGGCCAAAAATAAAAGGCCATTTGAGAACCTAGGAGACAGATAAGAAACACAAACAGAAATTCAAATGAAATATGAGTTTAGTTTTTCAAAAAAAATCTATTACACAGCTTCCAGATTTTCTTAGAAATCAATTGCCCCCCTACCCACGAAGTACTCGACATAGTTTTGCCATACTCCGCGGGCGCTTTGGGGGGGGCAAGCCAGGACGCCCGTTTTCAAGCGCCATCATTGTTTGTTCATGTGAAAAGTCGGCCTCAGTCGCAACTGAGGCCAGATAGTTAGCTGCATTATTCCGAAGGTAATTGTGAAGAATGTAGCAGCTCAAGACAATGTGATTGAGTTTGTATTCGGCCATGTTGATGGCCGTAAGGAAAAGTCAGAACTGGCTGGCCATTATGCCAAAGGCATTCTCAACCACTCTTCTGCAACGGGCCAGCCGGTAATTAAAAACCCTCTGCTCTGGGGTCAGGGTCTTTAAGGGGAACGGCCTCATCAGATGTTCTCCCAGAGCAAAGGCCTCACCTGCCACAGAAACAAACTTGAGGCCCGCCACATTATCCTCTGGAGGTGGCAACCCCAAGGTTCCATTTTGGAGACGCCAGTAAAATTCCATCTGGGTGATCACTCCTCCATCAGACATATGGCCATTCTTCCCTACGTCCAGGTATAGGAATTTATAATAAACCATTACCACCACCAACATCACGATACTACTGAGCCCCTTATAGTTGAAGTAGTATGGCCCCGAGTTGGGTGGTGGGACGATCCAGACATGCAGCCCCATCGTTCGCACCACCACAATTGGGAAAGTTCCACTGGTGGTGGAATTGGGAGGCCACAGTCTGCCATTCCTGTGGGTTGGAAGGAAACTGTGGAGTCAAACAAGAAAAAAAATTACTACTTTTGCACATAACATCGCAAGCAGATTAGACACAAACATTCTTGGCCAACATAATTATAACATTTATTGAAATGAATAATTAAAGACAAAAGTATAAGGTCCACTTATCAGATTCCTCACCTCCTCTGATGGCCCATTGTAAAAAATTTAGGGTGGGGGGAAGATGTTTTGGACAGGCAACCCTTTCCACTTCATTGAGAGCTGAATGCATAAATAATGTGTGTTACTTTGGCCAGCCCCTCCTTACTTACACTATTAGCAGCCCACTGGACAGGTAAGAAGTGTCATAATCCAAAAATATGATTACACACTGTCCAAATTGAAGCACATTTTCACATTGTGCAATTACCTATCAAGATAATAGGAGAACAAAACTTTAAACAGTACCATTTGAAAGTATTCAGGCAGGCACTTGCACTACATGCTTTTGTGAATTCATCCATAAATATGAACACAAAAGAGGTAGGTATAGTGTGTATGGGTTTGGCAAAGTCAACAGATAGAGTATTGATATCGGTTGACTTAGCGGTTGGGAGGGGGGAGGGTTCCAAATGAGTTTGGGCCCCCCCAAAAAAAGGATCTTCCACTCTGCCTGAATTTAAGGACAACAATAACATTTGGACATATTTTAGGGGGTGTTTAGGGTAAGCACTACAATGGAGTTGACAAAATACATTGTTAAGTGACTAGGCTACGTGTATATGGGCCCAGGATAGCATGCTGGGGAGGTTAGTGAAGGGAAATATGCATGAAGGACAAAAAAGGAGCAGTAAAAGCCTACAGCATGCATGAGGACAAAGAGGACATTCACAGTATATTACAATCATGGTAATTATGGAATGATGAAATAAATACAATACATTAACAAACATTAAATACATAGAATGTAATGTTAAATGATAAAACTTACCTTAATATAGTCCTTCTGCAGGACCTGAATGATGGCAGAACAGGTCTCTAGAATAATGATTCCCAGAGCATGGGGGGAGAGCCCAGTCGTGAACTTTAGGTCCTGGAAACTTCTCCCTGTCGCCAAGTCCCGCAAGGTGGCGACAAGCCTTTGTTTGGGAGTGATGGCTTGCCGCATTCAGGTGTCCTGCTTCGTAATATAAGGGGTCAGCAAAGCCAAGAGTCGGTGAAAGACGGGGTCCGGCACACTGGCTATTGAACTTCCCTTTTATCAGCCGTTGTACATCTTGTACGTCACTACATTCGTAATTGTTGGCCAACATTTGTGTGACCGTGTGTAGGCGAGAAAAGTTGGAGCCAACACCTTTCGAACAAAAATCCGCGGTTTTGTTGTAGGAAAGTCCAATCGTGTGTACAAGGCATGAGACTTCAGGAAGTCACAGCCAACTCCTGTATCCAAGATGGTGGAGCTGGAGATCCGAAACCCAGTGAAGAATCAGCTCAGAGGAAGACAACGTTGACTCCACAGGCTGGTACGCACCGTATCTATTTTTATGTTTGCAGCTATAGCATTTGTGTCTTTTAAAAAAGAAAAAGAGTAATGTTCTCTGTGGGTATTTTCAGGAGTTCACTATTAAGGGGCTTTCACATTTTATATGCAGGTTTTTCTGCTTATTCATACATGTATATCATATGCTATATGAATTTGTGGCTTTTGGTATATCTAGCCTTCCATTCAATGGGAAGAACTTCTGAAATTACAGCTGCCAACTGAGCCTGTTCTCAATCACTTTAAGCTGGCCCACAGACTTCCACAGGGATAGAACAGAAGCAAGGCACAATTAGTGTTCAGTTCTAATAAACAGAATGTATATTCTACATATTTAATGAAAATATATTATTTGTCTACTCTATGTAAATACGTTTTTATACGCTTTATAAAGAATCTGGACTTTAAAACACTAACACGCACTGATAATTTAGACTAATCTGATGCATTCATGTGTATATTTAAAAACATCAAAGAAAGATGCAGTCTGCTGATGCTAAAGGCTGTGGGTTTTAGACCTTAGAAAATGGAGAAGCTGCAGACATGGGATTGGGGGAATACATCGTTATATAGCAATGTTTTAAACATAACCGTATTTATGAAATAAAGATATTACCTTTAAACTATACACAGAGAAAGCAAAAATAGCAGTAGCAGACTTATTCAGTAAGGCAAGAAATAATGTGCACAATGCAATAACCAACCACAATTTACATTTCACTGGTCTGTGCTATGGATTACTTGCTCTTTGTACTGTTATATTAGTAATCCCTTATCCCGTAAAACACAATCCTTTCAGTCATTTAGTTTCTCCTGTAAAAAGGATTGCTTTTAGGAACATGTATTATGTGGTAAGTACCGTACAACAGTAAGCCATTAACCCTAAAAATTTTTTTAAACATTTGGGTAAAAGATCCTGGATGTTTAAGTCAGTTTCTAGAAACTCAATTATTTGTCACTTGCTTCTATTGGATTAGGAAGGTGTTAAAAAGTTGGATTCCAAGGATTGTTTTTTTTTTTTTTTTTTTGTATAGATCATGAACAATAAAATTGCTGTGTTGAACTCCAATGTCACTCTATACAGAATCCACTAACACTCCTTGAAATAAAGTATGGCATGGCTGGGGGCAATTTTAGGGCATTCATTTATTAACAATCAAGTGATTTTGCTGAGCTAGTAAATTATGTTTTTTTAGTATCCATGAGCACCAGATGCGTTTCAATTAAGACATGGTTTATAACATACTAATGTGCACTGCCATGTACCTTTAAATGCTCCCCATTGTTTTTTTGAAGGACCCCACTCAACTGATGCTCATTGGCAAAATGAAGGTCAGTGCACCAAAAATGCAGCATGCAGGGCTTATTTCCAATGCATATCAATTAATTTGAAAAGCCCCTTTGAAATGTATGAATTTCATCATGTCCATGCATTGTGCCTGTACTGCAATATGTTATGAGGAAACAAGTCCTTAGGGATAATTCTATTATTAGTTTTAAGTAGAGATAAGGTGAATGATCTGTTAGCAGAAATGAATGTCTTTTGTAAATAATGATGCACTGTTTGTGCACATTCTTAAGGTGGTTGTAAAGGCAGAAGGTTTTTTATCTTAATGCATTCTATGCATTAAGATAAAAAGCCTTCTGTGTGCAGCAGCCCCCCTCAGCCCCCCTAATACTTACCTGAGCCCCATCCAGATCCAGCGATGCAGGATCTGCAGGAGTGTCTCAGCTGCCTGGGACTCCCCTCCTCATTTGCTAAGACAGCAGCATGGCGCAATTAGCTCCCACTGCTGTCAATCAAAGTCAGTCAGCCAATGAGGAGAAAAAGGGGGCAGGGCCGGGCCCAGGCTCTGTGTCTGAATGGACATAGGGAGCTACAGCTCGGCTCCGGTGCCCCCCATAGCAAGCTGCTTGCTGTGGGGACACTCAACAGCAGGGAGGGGCCAGGAGCACCGAAGAGGGACCCAAGAAGGGGAGGATCTGATCTGATCTGTGCAAAATCACTACACAGGGCAGGTAAGTATAACATGTTTGTTATTTATAATTAAAAAAAAACAAAGCTTTAGTATCACTTTAAGTAATACTATATGATTTATAATGTAAAATGCTTATGTTTGTGAGGTCCTACATGGCAACATCCAAAATTGGAGCTTAAAAGTCTAAAGTTTTGACCAGATGGTAAAATCCTTTACTCTACAAACTAATAGTGTACTACCATTTTAGGATCATGTCTAAATCAGTGTCTGCCTAACAGTCAGATGTGCAATACCTATGCATTCCTTATTTGGAAATATTATTTACATCTCATACACATTTACATACTTTATTTGTTTGTCCATTATTTTCTGACCTCAGCACATCAACAGTCTTTATCTACCCCATTACCACTGATGGAAACATTTGCTAATGTCAATGAATTAGTGCTAGCTGTCACTAAGGGTGTCCATAGATTTCAGAGCATGGTTAGACATTTGTATTGAGTGAGGACCAACCTAGTACCACATTCCTCAATTATAAGTAAATATCCCAAACAAAAGACAAAACATGCAGGCTTTAAAGGTATCTATAGAGATAATAATTTTATGTTAAAATAAATGTTTTTTATAACAACAAGGTTTAAAAAAGTATATGGCTCCAACATAGATCCTAAAAAAAAAATACACACATTTTCTCATCACAGGAATACATAAAACCATGAGAATGCTTTTTCTCAAAAGGAGGAACACTTATCACCAGCGGCACCAGGGCAGCCATCAAAAATTTTGTGGCCTTTTATACAGCTTTAGGCCTGCCCCCAACGTTCCCCAGGGCCTGCCCACTGGCCATCCCACCGTATTCTGCCCACTGGCAATCCCACAGGGTCCTTCAGTGCACCCACTTTTATTTTAACACTCTTACAACTTTTATACGTTAATGAAAATTGTATTCCATGTCATCATTACTTCCATCCCCATATATTCAGCAAAGAGATGGCACAATCTAGCAAAGAGACATCCCCATATATTCAGCAAAGAGACTGCCCAATCCAACAAAGAGACTTCCCTATATATTCATCAAAGAGAGATCCTAATTCAGCAAAGGGATGGCCTAATCCAGAAGAGACACCCCCATATATTCAGCAAAGAGACAGACCAATCCAGCAAAGAGACAGATCAATCCAGCAAAGAGACATCCCCATATATTCAGCAAAGAGATGGCCCAATCCATCAGAGACATCCCCATATATTCAGCAAAGAGACATCTACAGTCCCGGCCTTTTCCATATCAATCCGCTGGCCAGGCCAGGACTGTAATGTACTTGTCTGGCACAGGAGATTACTACACCTGCACCTGAAAGTGAAGAAATAG
This sequence comes from Lithobates septentrionalis, assembly GCA_037952835.1. NCBI lineage: Eukaryota > Metazoa > Chordata > Amphibia > Anura > Ranidae > Lithobates > Lithobates septentrionalis. Next base: position 1,470,510 of record JBBDGP010001126.1, on the reverse strand, counting down.
CCTACTTAGCTGGGGATTTTTTTTTTTTAATCTACTAACTGCTACAGATTGCGTTGCCCATAGTTTTCTCTCTGTCTCCGCCCACTCCCTTTCCTTCACTTTTTAATCTTTATAACCACTTTAAAAAATTATAATAACACAGAAGCAATTGTAAAAATGTTACTTTATCTTAATGTTTTAGCTTTGGTGGGAAACTTGCAAACACTTTCATTCACAATAAAGGAGTTAGTAGTACGTATTGTAGAGTGCAGGGTTCAGGGGTAAGTTACACAGCGATCAGTAGTATGTAACACTGAGTAAAGTATTCATAAAAAGGTCATGCAGAGTTTAGAGGTCAGTAGTATGTAACACAAAATTCAGGGGTAAGGATGAGCCGAACACCCCCCGGTTTGGTTCGCAGCAGAACATGCGAACAGGCAAAAAATTTGTTCGAAGACCCGAACACCTTTAATATCTATGGAACACGAACATGAAAAATCAAAAGTGCTAATTTTAAAGGCTTATATGCATGGTATTGTCATAAAAAGTGTTTGGGGACCTGGGTCCTGCTCCAGGGGACATGTATCAATGCTAAAAAAAGTTTTAAAAACGGCCGTTTTTTCGGGAGCAGTGATTTTAATAATGCTTAAAGTGAAACAATAAAAGTGTAACATTCCTTTAAATTACCTGGGGGGTGTCTATAGTATGCCTGTAAAGTGGCGCATGTTTCCCGTTTAACAGTCCGAGAGCAAAATTACATTTCTAAAGGAAAAAAAGTAATTTAAAAGTACTGGCGGCTATAATGAATAGTTGGTCCCGGCAATACACATAAAAGTTCATTGATATAAAAACGGCATGGGATTCTCCCACAGGGGAACCCCAAACCAAAATTTAATAAAAAATGCATGGGGGTCCCCCCAAATTCCATACCAGGCCCTTCAGGTCTGGTATGGATATTAAGGGGAACCCCGCGCCAAAATTTTTTAAAAAATTGCATGGGGGTCCCCCTCAAAATCCATACCAGAACCTTCAGGTCTGGTATGGATTTTATTGGGAACCCCGTGCCAAAATTTTTTAAAAAATGGCGCGGGGCCCCCCAAAAATCCATACCAGACCCTTATCCGAGCACACAACCTGGCAGGCCGCAGGAAAAGAGGGGGACGAGAGAGCGCCTCCCTCCTAAACTGTACCAGGCCACATGACCTCAACATTGGGAGGGTGCTTTGGGGTAGCCCCCCAAAGCACCTTGTCCCCAGGTTGATGGGGAGAAGGGCCTCATCCCCACAACCCTTGCCCGGTGGTTGTGGGGGTCTGCAGGCGGGGGGCTTATCGGAATCTGGAAGCCCCTTTAACAAGGGGACCCCCAGATCCCGGCCCCCCGTGTGAAATGGTAACGGGGTACAAATGTACCGCTACCATTTCACAAAAAATGTGTGAAAATGGTAAAAAAAAAGACAATACACGCCTTGGGACAAGTCCTTTATTAAAAAAATAAAAAAGTAAAACTGTCCCACGAAGTCTTCTTCTTCTCCTCTCACTCCGCATCCCTATGACATCCCTATGGCTTCCCTGTAGCGTCAGAGGGGGGTGGGGCCACCCGGTTACGTAACCGAGTGACCCCCGCCCCCTCTACCACTACAGGAAAGCCATAGATATGTCCCCGTGCGTCAGAGGGGGTGGGGTCACCCGGCAACATCATCGTGTGGCCCCGCCCTCAGTTATAAAAGAGCTGTCACTTGAGAAGCCGGTCATTATGGCAGGTGCCTCCCATGGAGACAGACCGTAGACGGCGTGCAGCTTTTTTTTTTCTCTTTTTCAGTCAGTCAGAGCAAGAGAAGAAGAAGAAGACTTCATGGGACAGTTTTATTTTTTTATTTTTTTAATAAAGGACTTGTCCCAAGGCGTGTATTGTCTTTTTTTTTACCATTTTTGCTTGTGAAATGGTAGGAGTACATTTGTACCCCATTACTATTTCACACGGGGGGGCTGGGATCTGGCGGTCCCCTTATTAAAGGGGCTTCCAGATTCTGATAAACCCCCCGCCCGCAGACCCCCACAACCACCGGGCAAGGGTTGTGGGGATGAGGCCCTTCTCCCCATCAACATGGGGAAAAGGTGTTTTGGGGGCTACCCCAAAGCACCCTCCCAATGTTGAGGGCATGTGGCCTGGTACAGTTCAGGAGGGGGGCGCTCTCTCATTCCCCCCTCTTTTCCTGTGGCCTGCCAGGTTGCATGCTCAGATAAGGGTCTGGTATGGATTTTTGTGGGGACCCACGCCATTTTTTTTAAAAATTTGGGCACGGGGTTCCCTTTAATATCCATACCAGACCTGAAGGGCCTGGTATGGAATTTGGGGGGACCCCCACGCATTTTTTTCTTTTAATTTTGGTTCGGGGTTCCCCCGTGGGGGAATCCCATGCCGTTTTTATCAATGAAATTTTATGTGTATTGCCGGGACCGACAATTCATTATAGCCACGAGTACTTTTAAATTACTTTTTTTCCTATAGAAATGTCATTTTGCTCTCGGACTGTTCTAAACACGGGAAACATGTGCCACTTTACAGGCATACTATAGACACCCCCCCCAGGTACAAAATTTAAAGGAATATTACACTTTTATTGTTTCACTTTAAGCATTATTAAAATCACTGCTCCCGAAAAAACGGCCGTTTTTAAAACTTTTTTTTGCATTGATACATGTCCCCTGGGGCAGGACCCAGGTCCCCAAACACTTTTTATGACAATACCATGCATATAAGCCTTTAAAATTAGCACTTTTGATTTCTCCCATAGACTTTTAAAGGGTGTTCAGTGGCTTTCAAATTTGCCGCTAACATCCCAAATTGTTCGCTATTCGGTGAACAGGCGAACACCCAATGTTCGAGTCTAACTTTCGTTCGACTCGAACATCGGGCTCATCCCTATTCAGGGGTAAGGAGTAAGTAACACAGAGTTCAGCGGTCATTAGTATATAATGAACAGTACTAGGGTTAGAAGTAAATAACTTAGAGGTTACAAGTCAGCAGTATCTAACACAAAGTGCCCTTTTTTTTTCTTCAGCTCCAAAAAGATTTATTACATGCTGAACAGTTATACCTCTAATTGTGTTCAAGTGGAAATAATGTTTTTTGGTAGAACAAAACATGATAGAGGCGTGGCTTTCTTTGAGTCGCTGCTCTGAATTCACAAAAGTTGGAGAGGTGGCATTGAGGGGTAAATGGTGGCATGGCAGGATCACTGGCAATCTACTCTGAGATCCAGTGGGGGGCTATAATCGACCCCCATTGCAACACATTAACTGCTTCCGTAACAGCCGCCGCAGTTTTACTGTGGCAGGCTGGCTCCCCTGCGCAAAATCACGTTACTGTACGTGATCTCGCGGGAACCGGATAGCAGGCACGCATGAGCATGCGCTGCACAGCTGGAGTGCCAATGCTCGTGGCCGATGGTCGCAATGACTGCTGGCCATGAGCAATCGTGACCAGGAGACACAGAACAGGGATGAGTGTTTGTAAACACACACTTCCCTGTTCTGTTCTGACAGGAGTGACAGATCGTGTGTTCCTATTAGCTAGGAATCACGATCTGTCACTTCCCGTAGTTAGTCCCTCCCCCTTCAGTTAGAATCACCTCCAAGGGAATACAGTTAACCCCTTCACCGCCCCCTAGTGTTAACCCCTTTCACTGCCAGTGACATTTTTACAGTAATCAATGCATTTTTAATCGCACTGATCGCTGTATTAATGCCAATGGTTCCAAAAATGTATCAAAATTGTCCGATATGTCTGCCATAATGTCGCAGTCATGATAAAAATTGCAGATTGCCGCCATTACTCTAAAATAAAAATAATAATAAAAATGCTATAAATTTATCCCCTATTTTGTAGACGCTATAACTTTTGCGCAAACCAATCAATATACGCTTATTGCGATTTTTTTTACCAAAAATATGTAGAAGAACACATGTTGGCCTAAACTGAGGAAAAAAAATTGTTTTTTTTATATATTTTTGGGGGATATTTGTTATAGCAAAAAGTAAAAAATAATGCGTTTTTTTTTCAAAATTGATGCTCTTTTTTTGTTTATAGCGCAAAAATTAAAACTCGTAGAGCCGATCAAATACTACTAAAAGAAAGCTATATTTGTGGGGAAAAAAGGACGTCAATTTTGTTTGGGTACAACGTCGCATGCCTGCGCAATTGTCAGTTAAAGCGACGCAGTGCCAAATTGCTAAAAGTGCTCTGGTCAGGAAGGGGGTAAATTCTTCCAGGGCTGAAGTGGTTAATTGAAAATATACACAGAATTGTTGATATTGTAGCCCATTTACCTTTATCTGTGATTTTGGTTTATGTGGCCACTAAACCTTAGCATTGTCTATACAGAGAAGGATATTACTTGTACTTGTTTGTAAACGCAATATTTTCCAACTGAGATGCTAACAAATTGATTGATTGAGGAATCATTTACTCTGTTGTGTTTTTATGCATGCATTACACTGCACTGATATACATGTGTCCAGGTTCCCTGTAATAAAATATTGCTTGTTTCCAGCTCTGCACTGCAGTTTAGCTTGTTTTGATAAATACATGTCCATTTTTCTGTAAAGAGGAAAGGAACACCACTACTCCTGACCAGCCCATGTGAACAAACAATAAGGAGTGGCCAAAACATGAAAAACAAAATGTTTGCAGAGCTTGATTTCCCTATCTCCTGTGTTTGGTTAAGCACATGGCCAATATCCAAGGGCAGGGCTTCTTAATAGCTGTTTCTAATGCCTGAAAATGCATCAAATGGCATGTTGTATGTTTTTTTGATGATCTGCCATTCACTTTTATGAGCCTACAAAATGCACTAAAATGCAGGAAAAATGGACGTGTTATAATGCTTTTGTGCCACTTAAAGTAGAGGTGAAAGTTAATCCCTGTGTCCCAGAGCATGGGGTGAAGGCTTATCCTGATACCAACCCAGAAAAGGATTGCCATTACACCTGACAAGATCAGGTGAACAAATTGGTTGCCTTAGCCTACATAAATCCACCACACACTATACATTAAACTACCCTACCCACACCTAACAACAGTTTTTTCATTTTCTTCATCAGCTCACCCCTCACAGTTATTACCTTTTGTTTCCACTTGACCCCCTCCCTTCTAGATTGTAAGCTCTAACGAGCAGGGCCCTCTGATCCCTCCTAAATTGATTTGTATTGTAAGTGTACTGTCTGCCCTCATGTTGTAAAGCGCTGCGCAAACTATTGGCGCTATATAAATCCTGTATAATATTAATAATTACCGTATATACTCGAGTATAAGTCGAAATTTTCAGCACATTTTTTTGTGCTGAAAGTGCCCCCCTCGACTTATACCCGAGTCAAGCACTTTTCTGCAGCAAAAAAAATCATTTTCTGAACCGACTTTGGGGCAATGTATCTCAGGGCCACTTGGTACTAGGAACCCCAAATTTGGTGTGCAAACCCAGTGGAACTGGTACCATGACATATCCAAAGCTGAAGTTCCTAGCACTAAGTGACCCCGAGATACGGGGCCCCAAAGTCGGTTCGGAAAATGTCATTCTCTGCTGCAGAAAAGTGCTTGACATTTTCTGAACCGAATTTGGGGCCCCATATCTCAGGGCCACTTCGTGCTAGGAACCCCAAATTTGGTGTGCAAACCCAGTGGAACTGGTACCATGACATATTCAAAGCTGGGGTTCCTAGCACTAAGTGGCCCTGAGATACGGGGCCCCAAAACCGGTTCGGAAAATGTCATTCTCTGCTGCAGAAAAGTGCTTGACATTTTCTGAACTGATTTTTGGGGCCCTGTATCTCGGGGCCACTTGGTGCTAGAAACCCCAACTTTGGAAATTTTATGGTGCTAGTTCCCCTGGGTTTGCACACCAAATGTGGGGTTCCTAACACTAAGTGGCCCCGAGATACGGGGCCCCAAATTCGGTCAACTGTGTCCATCTGCAGCAATGTCATTTCGGGACCCTTTGGGTTCAGAGACCCCAAATTTTGGCTGCAGCTAGGGGGCATCTAGGAACCCTTAACTACCGAGTTTGAAGTTCAGGCGACCTATGGCTGCAAATGGGCACAGTGAGGCATGCAAATGGGCACAGTGATGCTGCAAATGGGCATTGTTGACCCTCTTTTCCACTTACAGTAGCTGTGCATTTCTCACCCTCGTCTTATACTCGGGTCAATAAGTTTTTCCCTTTTTTTGTGGTAAATTAGGACCTCGACTTATACTCGGAACGACTTATACTCGAGTATATACGGTATTATTGTCACTGCACAGCATCGTAGAGCAATGCATTACTCTGTATTGACATTCAGGGCCATCTAGTGCACTTCAGAAAAAATGAAGATATGCTGTATTTTCATTCAGAAAGCACCGCATGCACAGTAGTTAATGGGCTGTGAAGCCTGAAGGCTTCACTACCAGTTTCCCTTACTAGCAATGCCAGCGCCTGCATCCAAAGTCGATGGATGGATTGGCTTGGGGTGCCAACATCATGGTCTCCCTGGACAGGTAAGTGTCCTTATATTAAAAGTTAGCTGTAGCTGCTGACTTTTAATTCTTTTTTCCCAGGTACTGTCACACTGAAAAAAAAATTGGCATAGGTGGACGTTTTGAAATGACTTTTGCTTAACACAGCAATCAATAATTGTAAAACAAAAAATCTCTCAAGTTTATAACTCCATTCTTGTTTGCGTGCGATGCAGAGTTTTGAGCCATCTGCATGCAATGGACCATCAAGTTTTGAAATATATAGCCTGCTCTCTAAATCACGTAATTGTGCAGAGCACATACAGTTTTGCCTTTACTATGTGTACTGCATTATGAAGTAACATGTGTGAGAGCCAACACCACTTATTATTCAAGATTCTAAACATACACTCAACCATGTGGTGGGCACGTGTCAGGCAATAGTAAAAGACATACCTCACGGTATCCAGAACATGTTTAGAATACCCCCATCCAGGACGCATGCGTGGCAGCACCTAAAATGGACGCATAGTCCGGGAGCTCCATCCCGCCTCAGCAGCACAGGCCTCTCTTACAGCACTATCGCTAGCGATCACCGCCCGGATTGACCCCCCACCAGCGGCAGAAGCCCCAGGGACACCCCCGATGTACTCAGGAGCAATGAGGAGGAATCTAAAGCCAGCATTTGAAGCTGCACTGTCTCGGACTGGGACAGCCAAAATGGCGACCGCTCCTCACGACTCTGTACCAGCCTGCCTCTCCAGTACACAGCCCGTGGCCTCCCCCTCCATGCTGCAGCAAGGACTCACAGCAGCTAACTCTCCCCTGGACCCAGCTTCCCCAGTATCCACTGAATCCCTCATAGAATAATCCCTGATAGACCTGGACTTCTCCCCCATGGAGGCCGGCCCCTCCCAGACACATCAGCCACTACAGCCCATGGACCCAGGCCTACTGCAGCCTGTTAATGTGACAGACATGTTTGCCAAGTTTGCTGACCTTCTGGACAGAGGACTGCACAATACAGCTAACAAGATTACGAGTGACATTAAAGCTGACCTCCACAGCATAGGGGCCCGCATGGAAATCATAGAAACTAACCTAGAAGCCACCATTGCCAGGACAAATCAAAACACTACTTGTATACAGCTACTGCAGGAACAACTAGAGACTGCCAATGCTAAAATTGATGACCTCCAGAACAGAAATAGGAGGTACAATTTTAGAGTCAGGGGAGTCCTATAAAGATGTCCCTGAAACCATAAGATCTTTCATTAAGGACTTGTTCTCCGACACACCTCAGCACCGACTGGAGCTGGATCGAGCTCACAGAGCTCTCAGACCCCCTAGGGCGAATGGCCTCCCCTGTGATATTGTGGTGAAACCACATTTCTACTCTGTCAAGGGGGAGGTGATGAGGAAATCAAGAGCCATGTCCAAAATTGTGTTTCAGGGCCATCATCTGCAAATATTTGCGGACCTGTCACCATCTACTATCCAAAAAAGAGAGCCTTAAAACCGTTACTTCAGATCCTGATGGACAAAGAAATTTAGTATTGGTTCCAACTTAAACTCCTCTTCAAAGGCAAAGCATACACCTTCGGTTCCCTACAGGAAGGAGAAAAGCTTCTGCTGCCAGTAAGTCTCATCAGCCAAGACCCGAATGTTCCACAGCCTGGATTGCAACCGAACTCGGCAAAGAGACAACTCCCAACCAGCCCCTTGAATCCGGTCTGTGAAACTACCAGATCAAAGGAATCCAAGGAAACCATTCTTCCCTGAACCTCATAGGATGAACATCATCTTTTTACCCTCTTTGCCTTTTATTCCTCCCAACTAGTACCCCTTAGGAGTGCCCTCACACCTCTGCCGAGGCGGTCTTGTAAGGCACTTAACCCGGGGGAGGACACTGACTCGGATTTTGTCCCAACCAACCCTTTGCAGGGGGGGCTGTGGGAGGGAGCTAGACATAGCTCTTGAACAACCCAGGGGAACCTTCCATTACAGACAAAATGTATAGGGGTGCTTTCTCCCTTGAGACCCCTTCCTCTTAGTTGTTCCCTCCCTCCCCCCTCCCACTTTCCCATTCCTTGCCCTCAGGACTCCTTAATCCTTAAGGATCCAGGCTAGCACTCTTCTGCCTAATAGATGTATGTCTTTAGTTATTGCTTACTGTTGATTGCTGCATATTCACCTCCAAGACTACCCTAGCCTCAGAGCTTGTTATGCTAAAGGTGACCCTGTAAAAGCTGGGCCCAGTGCCCCTCCCTGTTATACACAATCCATTGCATGAGTCCTCTCTGCTGGGGTGGTGTTCATGCACCCCTTCCTGTCTAGTAGTACAGGTTCCTTACCCTTCTCTGGACAGGACAAATCTCTGTTTTCTACAGTGATCTCAGTGTGACTCACACCTACTGATGGAGGATTCTGTCCCCTTCACATTACGGAAGACTCTCTTGTCCTCCGACTTTCTTTTCTGTCTTTCTTTCCTCCCTCGTCAACAATGTATTAATTATTCTTTTTTTGCAGAAGTCGACTGGGGGCATAACCCCCGATACCTACAGGCGCTCTCAGAGGTCCTCATCTGGCGTGTGGGCTGCCTTGGGGCCCGTGGTTACCTATTGGTAAGTGCTACTAATTACCTAGAGTGGCTCTCACCTCTGCTCAATGGCTAACAACCCTCCAGTAAAAATACCCCTTAAAATAGTATCCCATAATGCCCAAGTTTTGAACTCCCCAGGTAAATGACGTAAACTTTTCCAATACCTTCATGCCCAAAAGGTGGACGTGGCTCTCCTTCAGGAAACACATTTCCATTAACGTTTCAGCCCATCCTTTATCCGCTCCAAATTCCCTTTCTTCTCACTGGCCAATGCCGAGGACAAAACTAAGGGAGTTGGCATTTTCATCTCCAGACGGTGTAAATTCTCCTTCAAATCTGAACTCAAAGACCTAGAAGGTAGATATATCCTCATAGTGGGGGAACTGGACGACCAACTATATTCATTCATATCGTCCTATGCCCCCAACAAGGGCCAACTAGCCTTTTTTCAATGCCTGTTTAAAACCTTAATGCCATTGTTGGAGGGCACAGTGATTTTTGGGGGCGACTCCAACACAGCTTTTGATCAGGGGCTGGACAAGTCATACCCCCCTGGCAAACGACTCACTAGACCCACCAAACAGAGCCTCTGCATAGCTAAATTGATCTTCCAGCTTGGACTGGTGGATATTTGGAGAGAAGTGAACCCCACCCTGCGAGACTTCACATGTTTCTCCAACCCCCACAGATCTTTTCACGGGAATAGATCATATCCTCATTACTCCAGCCTCCATTCCACTGAAGAACAGGGCCTACATCAAAGATGTGGTCTGGTCAGACCACTCCATGGTGGTTTTGACACTTCAGCGTCCGGTGGGTCACAAACCCTGTAGGCACTGGAGACTCAATGAGTCCATTCTGAGTGATCTGATCAGAGCAACAAAAATCGAAAACAATATCCGTAATTATTTCCTTACAAACGACACGCCAGAAACAAGCCCCTCATGCCTCTGGGCGGCACACAAGGCCGTCATTAGAGGACAACTGATTCAAATAGCCTCCCAGATTAACAAAGCTAACAAAGCAGATTTAGAAAAGTTGGAGCAGGAGTTTATAGCCTTAACTAAAAAACATAAGGCCAACCCAAGAGCTGTTCTCACAACTAAGCTGGATGCAGCCCGTATGGCTTTGAACCTAGCCCTAACTACAAAGGCAGAAAAATGGCTGCGCTGGAATGGAGCCCAGTTTTATTGTCATGGTGATAAAATCGGTTCTATGCTCGTAGGCAGGCTTTCACCGAAATTTAGAATTCATGGCGGCACTCTGTCTCAGAACCCCCAACATATCATGGGGGAATTCTAAAACTTTTATAAATCCCTATACAGCAGAGAGAACAGCCCGTCTCAAAATGCGGTAGATCGTTTCCTTGACAACATCCAAATCCCTATATTGGAGGATAGATACTGCTTGAAACCTAGACGCCCCTATCTCCGCAGCGGAAGTGTGCGCGGTCATAAAAAATTTGATATTCGGCGCCCGGCCTGGATGGCTTCTCAGTACCCTATTACAAATCATTTTCCACCACACTCGCTCCCTATATGGCTCGCTTTTTTAATGCTCTTAGACAGGGGGACCAATTAGACACCTCAATTAACACAGCCTATATTACAGTCCTACCCAAACCAGACAAAGATGCCTGCTCAGTCAGCAACTATAGGCCGATATCTCTCATTAACAATGACTTAAAGATTCTGACTAAAATCCTTGCAGACCGCCTAGCTTCCTTCATTAGCCTATACATTAACAAGAATCAAGTGGGTTTTATCCCGGGGAGACAGGGTCCTGAGCAGACCCGACGCGCAATTGACATAATATCCCGCCTCAATTCTAATTGGGACAAGGGTGTTCCCAGGCAGGGCTGTCTGCTTTCCCTGGACCTCCAAAAAGCATTTGATTCTGTTCAATGGCCATACATCTTTTCCAACAATGAGGTTTTGGGGATTCATTCCTCAATGTCATGCATGCCCTTTATTCATCCCCCTCGGCTCAGGCGCATCTGCAGGGATTTTACTCGGAATCTTTCCTCATATCAAGAGGCACAAGAAAGGGATGAAAATACAATAAAGGAAGGAACTGCTGCGCCAACCAAAACAAATCAAGTATGTATGGAATACAAAATGTAATAAAAACGATAAGCTGCCAACACCACCAATTAGACTAATTGTGACAATAAATATAAGAAAAAAAGTGTAGCGCTATAATGTGTCAATAAAAAACATTAACATTAAAGTGTACTGATTGACCAGTAGTGTATATCCCAAAAATTAAATAATATTAGAACAAATAAACAAAAAGCAGTAAAGCAGTAGAAATTCCAAAATGTGCAAAGAGAACCACTCTTGTTTAAAACCTTTGAAATATGGCAATATAAAGAGTGTGTATCACACAGATTGAACCCAACCCCCTAAAGCCAACAACAGGCAGATAGGGATGGGAACAAGTGATAAGTCCCTGAAGTGAGAGAAGTTCTTATATTCAGGTAGAGACTTCTTAAAGCATAGATCCAGATCACATGGAAATGGTTGTTACTGATGGACTCCTCCACTGATCAGCCTGATGCAAAGAGTAATAAAAATGCCCTTACCAGACGCGGTGGACTCACAAGCCATACAGCGGTGAGTCGTACGAGCTTGAACCGTGTAGCACGGTAAGGTTATAGCTGTTCCTGGTCTGCAACCGGATGGACTTAAGAAGGACTCCAATCTCGAGCAGTCTCTCGGTTCGTCCTCCAGCGCTCTCTTGGGTCTCAGGTAGTTGGAGATAAGGAGAAAGTGGACAAAAGGAAGCTCCACATAGTGTAAATCCAATCAGGAGATTTATTGTATAAAAAATCTTTTCCAACGAAAAAATTCCAAATAAAAACCAATATTTCATAAAAACGTAATTAGCGCAGTAGACAGATGGTAAAGGTAGCGTCCTACACCCGACGCGTTTCGTCTGAGAAGACATCAACTGGGGTACAGCTAACCGCTCATCTGCTGCGCTATTTAATACAAAATGCTCTAATCCGCATTGGGGACACCTGCGTAGCGTGACTTCCGGGTTTGCGTCATGTGATGGTATTCGATGTCAGCTGACTTACTATCTGGCCTATCAACAAATTGAATTCAGGATCCAAACCAAGCCTCGGTTTGGATCCCGTGTACAGCCAATTCTAATTGGGCGGATGAGGACATGTGATCCCCACGTCCAGACGTCACAGCACGGTGACGTGGAGCCCAATAATAAGCCCTTGTTAGCTGGCTACTTATGGACGTATGCGTCACCACGCATCTATGTGGCGACGTCATACGTCCACTATCCCTCTCATTATACAAAATAATGCAGACGAACCGCTCGCATTGCGCAGGCGCAGCAGCACGGAAATCCAAGTCCATCCCACCTCAGTTTATCAAGGGACAGTGTCTTCTGAACGACCATCGATCAAAGACACTTCCTCACTCCATTCGCCACTCATGTAAATCTCCATAACTGATAGGATTGGCGGACATAGATTTTATGTCATCCAAAGAGAAAATAATCATTGGGGCATAGGAGTAATATAGGTGCATGGACTAAAAAATCATTGAGGAGAACTCTGAATGTGGAACCCTGATAGTCACGACACACATGTTCCCCAATGTTTACAAACATTGTTCTTGAACCAAAAGGTACAGTCTCTTACACAGCTGTGTGTTACAAACTATCTAGTTGTGTAAAAATTGTATAAAAAATGCATAAAAAATGCATATAATATATAATATTGAAAAAGAAGAAGAAAAAATATATGCATAAATATATAATCCCAGGGAATAAAAATCCACCTGATGAGTTGGTCATGACGACCGAACCCATCTAGGAAGAACCCATGTCCAAAACAGGAGGTATACAAGCCTCCTATTTGACCTCCTGTATTTGGGTCATGGGTATCTCCTGTTTAAATATGAACAGAGAAAAGGAAGATAGGGAAAAAAGAGCAAAAAAATGAAGGAATCCAAAAAAATTGAATATTTGATTAAATGGACATAGTATGTATTGTAGAGTCTTTGTAGTAGAAATGGTGAAATCTACTATAAATTAGAATACCTACAGTCAACCAGAAAATATGTGTAGACATTTCCAGAGTGGAGGGAGGGCGTAATGAGGGTCTTAAGACTGATTTATAAACGCGTTTATGTCCCACTCGATGTTTAAACCGTGGGGTACATAACATTTAATTTGGTGTATCCACCAGGTTTCAAGTTTAGAGACTCCCCTTATGCTAGATTCCCCTCTCCAATGTGGAACGAACCTGTCTATAACCTGAAAAGTGGTTCCTACTGGATTGCGGTCGTGATATAATGCATAGTGTTTAGAAACGCTATGGTTAGTTTTGCCTTTCTTGATTGCTGTGATGTGTTCTTTCACCCTAGTGGTGAAATTACGTATTGTCCGACCAATATATTGTTTTTTACACGGACATGTAATGAGATATACAATGTATGGGGTTTTACATGTAGCGAATTGTTTTGTACTGTATATTTTGCCTGTAGTAGTAGAATTGAATGTATCCATTTTACGTGCTTGGCAAGCATTCCATTTGCAAACTGTGCATCTTCTACAAGGATAAAATCCTTGCATATTGTGGAAGAATGAAATTTTCTTTGGAGAATCTATTACATTCGGTGCGATTTGTCCTTTAATTGATGGAGCACCCCTAAATATAGTAGCAGCTTGTTCGGGTAGTACAGGGCCCAAAATAGTATCACTCTTCAATACTTTCCAGTGTTTTTTAATGATGTTTCTGACTTGTCTATGTTGAGTGGAAAAATTCGTTAAAAAAGACCATTTGTGCTTGGAATCTCCCTGTTTTTTAGGTTCACCTGATTGGGCTGTCAGTAGAGAGGCCCGATCCATTAAGGCTACTTGTTGGATCTCCTTTGTGATCGGAACGGCTATATTTCGACCGATAGCTGTCATCACCAGGTGTGGCTCAAATCCATTCCGAAAAGCCAGCTAGTGAGAATAAGAAGAAACTGTTCCCACCTCTCTGATTATTTTTTACAAGCCGAGATCCTAAAACAACGCTTTTGCGAAAAGGGATACGATAATTCCCTTATCACAAAGGAGATCCAACAAGTAGCCTTAATGGATCGGGCCTCTCTACTGACAGCCCAATCAGGTGAACCTAAAAAACAGGGAGATTCCAAGCACAAATGGTCTTTTTTAACGAATTTTTCCACTCAACATAGACAAGTCAGAAACATCATTAAAAAACACTGGAAAGTATTGAAGAGTGATACTATTTTGGGCCCTGTACTACCCGAACAAGCTGCTACTATATTTAGGGGTGCTCCATCAATTAAAGGACAAATCGCACCGAATGTAATAGATTCTCCAAAGAAAATTTCATTCTTCCACAATATGCAAGGATTTTATCCTTGTAGAAGATGCACAGTTTGCAAATGGAATGCTTGCCAAGCACGTAAAATGGATACATTCAATTCTACTACTACAGGCAAAATATACAGTACAAAACAATTCGCTACATGTAAAACCCCATACATTGTATATCTCATTACATGTCCGTGTAAAAAACAATATATTGGTCGGACAATACGTAATTTCACCACTAGGGTGAAAGAACACATCACAGCAATCAAGAAAGGCAAAACTAACCATAGCGTTTCTAAACACTATGCATTATATCACGACCGCAATCCAGTAGGAACCACTTTTCAGGTTATAGACAGGTTCGTTCCACATTGGAGAGGGGAATCTAGCATAAGGGGAGTCTCTAAACTTGAAACCTGGTGGATACACCAAATTAAATGTTATGTACCCCACGGTTTAAACATCGAGTGGGACATAAACGCGTTTATAAATCAGTCTTAAGACCCTCATTACGCCCTCCCTCCACTCTGGAAATGTCTACACATATTTTCTGGTTGACTGTAGGTATTCTAATTTATAGTAGATTTCACCATTTCTACATTACAAAGACTCTACAATACATACTATGTCCATTTAATCAAATATTCAATTTTTTTGGATTCCTTCATTTTTTTGCTCTTTTTTCCCTATCTTCCTTTTCTCTGTTCATATTTAAACAGGAGATACCCATGACCCAAATACAGGAGGTCAAATAGGAGGCTTGTATACCTCCTGTTTTGGACATGGGTTCTTCCTAGATGGGTTCGGTCGTCATGACCAACTCATCAGGTGGATTTTTATTCCCTGGGATTATATATTTATGCATATATTTTTTCTTCTTCTTTTTCAATATTATATATTATATGCATTTTTTATGCATTTTTTATACAATTTTTACACAACTAGATAGTTTGTAACACACAGCTGTGTAAGAGACTGTACCTTTTGGTTCAAGAACAATGTTTGTAAACATTGGGGAACATGTGTGTCGTGACTATCAGGGTTCCACATTCAGAGTTCTCCTCAATGATTTTTTAGTCCATGCACCTATATTACTCCTATGCCCCAATGATTATTTTCTCTTTGGATGACATAAAATCTATGTCCGCCAATCCTATCAGTTATGGAGATTTACATGAGTGGCGAATGGAGTGAGGAAGTGTCTTTGATCGATGGTCGTTCAGAAGACACTGTCCCTTGATAAACTGAGGTGGGATGGACTTGGATTTCCGTGCTGCTGCGCCTGCGCAATGCGAGCGGTTCGTCTGCATTATTTTGTATAATGAGAGGGATAGTGGACGTATGACGTCGCCACATAGATGCGTGGTGACGCATACGTCCATAAGTAGCCAGCTAACAAGGGCTTATTATTGGGCTCCACGTCACCGTGCTGTGACGTCTGGACGTGGGGATCACATGTCCTCATCCGCCCAATTAGAATTGGCTGTACACGGGTTCCAAACCGAGGCTTGGTTTGGATCCTGAATTCAATTTGTTGATAGGCCAGATAGTAAGTCAGCTGACATCGAATACCATCACATGACGCAAACCCGGAAGTCACGCTACGCAGGTGTCCCCAATGCGGATTAGAGCATTTTGTATTAAATAGCGCAGCAGATGAGCGGTTAGCTGTACCCCAGTTGATGTCTTCTCAGACGAAACGCGTCGGGTGTAGGATGCTACCTTTACCATCTGTCTACTGCGCTAATTACGTTTTTATGAAATATTGGTTTTTATTTGGAATTTTTTCGTTGGAAAAGATTTTTTATACAATAAATCTCCTGATTGGATTTGCACTATGTGGAGCTTCCTTTTGTCCACTTTCTCCTTATCTCCAACTACCTGAGACCCAAGAGAGCGCTGGAGGACGAACCGAGAGACTGCTCGAGATTGGAGTCCTTCTTAAGTCCATCCGGTTGCAGACCAGGAACAGCTATAACCTTACCGTGCTACACGGTTCAAGCTCGTACGACTCACCGCTGTATGGCTTGTGAGTCCACCGCGTCTGGTAAGGGCATTTTTATTACTCTTTGCATCAGGCTGATCAGTGGAGGAGTCCATCAGTAACAACCATTTCCATGTGATCTGGATCTATGCTTTAAGAAGTCTCTACCTGAATATAAGAACTTCTCTCACTTCAGGGACTTATCACTTGTTCCCATCCCTATCTGCCTGTTGTTGGCTTTAGGGGGTTGGGTTCAATCTGTGTGATACACACTCTTTATATTGCCATATTTCAAAGGTTTTAAACAAGAGTGGTTCTCTTTGCACATTTTGGAATTTCTACTGCTTTACTGCTTTTTGTTTATTTGTTCCAATATTATTTAATTTTTGGGATATACACTACTGGTCAATCAGTACACTTTAATGTTAATGTTTTTTATTGACACATTATAGCGCTATACTTTTTTTCTTATATTTACAACAAAGGGATGCCCACTCTCCCCATTAATTTTTGCCATAGCAATCAAATCTTTGGCGATAGCCATCAGAAACAATCCAAACATCCAAGGCATTCAATGCGGCTCCCATTGCCACAAATGCGCATTATTTGTGGATGACATTTTACTGTTTGTCTCTTCTCCACTAATCTTCCTTCCCAATATATGTTGTCTCCTAGACGAATTTGGGGCGGCCTCGGGCCTTAGGGTCAATTACAATAAATCCCAAGCACTTAACATCAACATTCCAGATTCTCTTCTAGCCGGGCTTAGGGAGAGCTTTCGATTCGCCTGGAATGACTCAGCAATTACCTATTTGGGGATCAAACTGACCCCCAGGATTGAACTTCTCCACCAAGCAAACTACCCACCATATTACAGAAAACTGGAGGACGACCTCTCTCGGTGGTCCTGGCTCTCTCTATTCTGGTTGGGCAGAATTAATATGATTAAGATGACCTTACTTCCCCGCATCTTATACTATTTTAGAGCCCTCCTGTTCCCTATTGACAAAATTCGCCTAAAACATTTTCAAGCCAAACTCATTAAATTCGTATGGGGCAAAGGGGGCCACAGATTTTCCAAAGCTGTCCTCTTTAGATCTGAGTGGAAGGGGAATTGGGC
Source organism: Lithobates septentrionalis (assembly GCA_037952835.1). Classification (NCBI taxonomy): domain Eukaryota; kingdom Metazoa; phylum Chordata; class Amphibia; order Anura; family Ranidae; genus Lithobates; species Lithobates septentrionalis. The sequence goes on along the minus strand of JBBDGP010001126.1, from coordinate 1,452,983 downwards.
CTTCCCAATCTGCTTTGGTACTTCCAAGCAGTCCGACTGGCACAGTTATCGGCAGTGTATTCACGCTGGGAGCAACCCGACTGGATACACATCAAAAGGCAGGCAGTCCCCCTTCACACACTGGACTATCTCCTCTGGAGCCCTAAGAAACTGAGACCTCCAATCCTTTCCCCAACACTTTCACACTCATTAGCTCTTTGGGATAGCTTGAAAATCAACAACCAACTGACTGCCACAGAACTGTTACAGCACCTATTCCATAACCCAGAGTTCCCACCAGGCCTTAACATAAAAGCCTTCAAGTGGTGGCTCGACAAAGGGCTATACAGAATAGGACACTTCCTTAGACCTCTCGGCCCACTCTCTAAAGCCTTTTGCGTTAGTAATCTAGATATGCCTGCTTCCGAATTCTTTAGATTCACCCAGATCTCAAACTTCTTACACAGACATTGCAAAACATTTCCAAACGGACCCCAAATAACTGCATATGAACAATGGTGTGGTCAAGCTGATGAGCAGAGGGGGGGAATCTTGGTGATTTACAAGGCGCAGTCCAAGACACCTTACATGCTGGCCTGGGAGGAAGATTTGTCCCAACATTGGAAACTGGAAACTTGGCACAGGAATTTCTCCCAATCTTACAAAGGCATTCTCAATTCAGGTCTGGTGGAAGTAAGTATAAAAGTGTTAACTAGATGGTACCTAGTCCCTTCGAAGCTGGCCAAAATTTTTCCATCAGCATCCCCCCTCTGTTATCAGGGATGAGACCTAAGGGGCGATATGCTCCATGTGTGGTGGACTTGCCCCAGAATACGTCATTTCTGGCACAGGATCTTCTCATGGATCCGCAAAATCACCACAATTTCTCTACAAACGTCCCCCCTCATAGCGCTCCTTAACTTTCCAGTAAAGGAGGCCTCCAGGGTAACACAACGCCTAATTTTTTTTATCATTCTAGGAGCCAAGCTTACACTGGCTAAATCCTTGGAAAAAAACATCTCAACCCTTCTAGCAAAAAGAAAAATCTTCTGGATTATGAACCTATAGAAGATGGCAAGTGTAATCCTGGACAGCTCCGACAAATTCAAACAAACTTGGGAACCCTGGGCAACATTTGTAGGAGTTACCCTTTATTATTGCCCTTGTCAGTAACTAATACCCACTCAGGCCCCCCCCCCCCCCCAGTCGACTGCCATTCTTATCTACATCCCTCTTCATTTCTTTCTTTTTCCTTCTTTCTCTTACTTCTCTCTGTTAGATACCAGGCCTCGGCCTTTATCCAAGTGGGCCTAGCCGACACCAGGGTCAGACACAGTCCCAGATCTGAACTCCACATATCCCTCTATATACAGAAGCTTCCTGGTATCCCCAAAAACAGATATGTGTTTCACTTTCATTCACCAGGGTTTAATCGGTAGCCTCTCTTGAACTAGTCTCAACATATCTCGCGTGTTCAGAGGCCATTTGACATGTTTAGTTAATTTATGTTATAGGCCTAGTTAGAATTGATACAAGTTTGAGCAATTCTTAGTAATTTTTTTGGGGGGCGGGGGGTGATGGGGTATGGGGAGCCCTGCCACAATGTAATCCCTATCGGGGTGGCGGAGCTTTCCCCTCACTGCCCCCTTGTCCTTCCTCATGCCATTGTCTTTAATTGATGGGCACAGAGAGCGTATTAGTCATCCAGAAACCCAGATCATTTTGCACTGCAGGTTTTGTCTGACATATGTATAATATCCTGTTTAGCTCGTTATGACTTATATGTTATCCATATGACCATGTCAGTTGTCTCAGGGTTGATGGCCCTCTTTCTACCTCTGTATCTCTGTTTACTAGAGTTTTTTTTCTGTTTATTGAAAATAAAATGTATTGAAACGAGAAAAAAAAAAGAATATCCCTAGCCCTTCAAAAACTATTGGCAGAAAGGGCATAGTGGTTAGAGGAAATTAATGATTGGGAGGGGGATCAAGGTGATTATTTTCCAGCATTTGACCATATGTGATTTTAGCAAAAAACTGATATAACCAACATCAATATACCTGAAGCAATATATACCAGCAGCAACAGCAAGTAACACAGTAGAAAAAATATTTTTTATAACTAAAGAACTTACTGCCACTAGCTTGTGATATGATCAGCTGACTGTGTTTCCCATCTATTGCCCCTTCACAGTTTGGCAGCTAACATCATTCACACAAAAGATTAGCATATTTGGCCCATTCATCTCTAGTGGGCTTTTTAATCATCCACTTTGAAAAAACATCACACAGAACTTTACACAGGTCAGACACTATACAGCATGACATTGACTTCCCCATGAGAAAATCAAATGCAAGCTGGTTGATGATCATACTGTTGCCAGATACTTGCAAAAGAAACATAAAAATGTTTACACAGACAAGATACTGCTCCAGGTGGCTATCCCGCCACTGACCTCCCCTGAACATAGAAGGGGTGCTAGCTCAGTGTACAGTAACTATGTAATGAAAAAGTCCCAGATAGCTGCACTCCAATACAATCACCTTTATTGGTATAAAAGACAGTCCATAGAGCACATAGAGACACAAGTGACGGCTTTAGCTAACGTGTTTCACACCCTGAACTGTTTTTTTATACCAATAAAGGTGATTGTATTGGAGTGCAGCTATCCGGGACTTTTTTCATTACATATAAAATGGTTTACTATGTATCATTGGTTTTTACAGGTAATGGCTTCAAAGTCTGCTGAAGGAGCATTAAAAATAACTATTTACACTAGAACGGGCAGCAATACTATATGTAAATATAAAGATTTGGCTCCTCGGCAGACAAACTAAACTGAATATCCTTACACACCTTTCTCCTAAAATCAAAGCTTCTGTCCTAGCCTGGAGGAAGTTGATAACATTCACCTGGAAGAAAACTCCTACCACTAAGCTAACCCCCCCCCCCCTATCTATCATTAAAATTCTAATCCCTGACATACGCATAACATCATGGACCAAAGATCCTAGCACTAAGATAGGAGCCATGTACGAGAGGGGATCTCTTAAAACATTCACCCAACTTAAAAGGGAACTAAACCTCCAACCTCCTGACTACTATTCTTATTTCTAGATTGCCTCCAACATAACCCTCAAACTTGGGCCTCCATTCCCATAAGGATATGGACTTACCTAAATGATCCCACAAACTCGACTAAAGGAATATTGATCATTTACCCTGTGCTAAGAGAAAAAATGTACCTTCCAAACCACCCTCGCTAACTAAATGGGAACAAGATTTAGGATCTTGCTTTGCATCGAAGCAATGGTCACTAATGCTTAATTCAATATACAAAGCAACCTCTTGTGTAACCCTATGGGAACTGACACAGAAAATAGCCCAAAGATGGTACTTAACACCAACAATTTTAGCAAAATATAAGGGAAACACCTCACCCAAATGCTGGAGAAGTTGCGACCAAATGGGAACCTTAATACACATCCTTTGGGACTGTCCCTACCTACACACATACTGGAAAGATGTATTCTCACTAATAGGCAGCATCACAGGCACCCCTATCCCAGCTTGCCTGGATTTATTAGTTCTTAACTTAAACATAAACCTTATCCCCCTGGCAAACTTCAAGATCTATAGCTTCTGGCAGCTAGACTATCACTGACCAGACTATGGAAAATGGTTACTCCTCCATCGTTGAATGAAGTCATCACATTGACCCAAACACACTACACTTACAAACTTCTGATCACAACAAATTTAATCCAATAACTTAGGGAACAACAATTGTGGGCTCCATGGACCAAATGGTATAAAACCCACGCTCAGTGACAACTAAGTGCAGCACATAGATGTAAGTGCATGTACATGCATTAGAAAATGCATATTAGTGCGTGACAATGCACACTAACACATTAGGCACCAGCCTAATGTTACAAAATACTACTATGCTACAATGTACCTCTAAGCACATGCATCAATCTAAATGGACCCTTAATCTTGCTTTTTAAAATAAAGTATAATTGGAAAACACACACACACACACATATATAATATAAAGTATCCTGCAGTCATCATCCAATTAAAATTCCTGATTTTGATTATTGAAATATCTGCTTCCAGCTTAATCATTTTAAAAATGTACCTCCTTTATTTTATACAAATGAAGCATGGCAGGAAGTAATTACTGAGTCTTAATCAATTCTCATTCTTTTAAGTGACTGTGATAATTTAATTAGGCAATTAGAGAAATGCCTTGACTATGCAGTCATAGCAGCGTTTGTGGCTTAGATAATCCTAAAACTGTTTAGGACATGACTAGGCAAACATTTTTCATATGAAGATTTAGAGTTATAGAGATGAATCTTCTCCATTTGTTGCAGCATTGAAAATACATTGATGAGTCAGTGGAAATTTGTGGAGAATTTGACTTTTAAATCAGATGAAGAAATGCTTTGCCTTGTAGGCATTTTTATTTAACAAAGGACATCCTTCTCACATAAAACTTACAACTGCCTATCTATCTCAATCAACCATACACCTGTTGCTTGCAGCAATATAGAACAGGCTTTGGCAAATTGTGGATCGCCAGCTGTGGTTGAGTTTTATCATTCTGACGGATTTGTCAGGTGTATACATGCTTTGGATATTAGGAGAACAGTGCTTTTTATAGCATTAATATGGATATATCATACAGTAGCAAAATCTCTGACCTCTTCCAGTCTAATGAGAACTTTCAAGGCCAAGGATAGCTGACATCCTTCAATATATGGTGGGTTGTTAGGCATAGTGGGTGCAAAAGTGGTAAAAGTCATTGGGCGCCAGACACTTCTTGGATGTAAAAGAGGTTTTATTTCTTTGACAGTCCTTTTTATATTTTGCAAGGTAAAGAGGGTTAGGGCCAGTACACCCTTAAGTAGTTGCAACTTCAAATGGCAGACCCTGAGACTTCAACAGGAGGACAGCCGTACAGGGAAAGGCCCAGCAAGATGCCACTTCTGCACATGCAGGATTGCTGTCTCCAATTGGCAACAATACTTAAACAGTTCCTAACTCAAAGTAACAGTTCTCCCAACTGTACTACAACTTCTCCTTGTAATTCTTCAGCCCCTTGAGCTCCTTGTCTCTCACTGGACCCTCTGATTCACTGACTCTGAATCCCCTGAGCGCCTTAAGGCTTTTGAAGTGGTATCTCCCTCAAGCGTCACGCACATTTTCCTGCTGGGTCCCTAGCTTGAAACTTCTGATACCTTCAAGCTTCACCCCTGCTGACCAACTGGGTCTCTAGCTTAACACACAAGGCTGCTCTGCAAGCATCAACTCCGCTGGTTGGGTCCCTGACTTGATCACCATCTGACGTTTCCTGATTCTCAACCGTGCCCGTTCGGTGAGAATACTGCTCCGGTACTTGCTTTAGTTACTCACTGTGGTCCCTGGTAAAGGCGGTTGGTCCCTTAGTGGCAACAGCTTCCCTTCTACCTCTGACCATGACAGGTTCCTTGGCCGGAAGAACCGTCACTTTTGGTTGGACTGCAAGCAGCAGTCCCAAACCTGCGCTGCCCTCTTACTTCTGGATAGGCCCTCACACAGCCTGGCAGCCTGATGCCCCCGCCCAAATATATAGGCTTTCCCAGCAGGCCAAGGGATTCAATGAATTCCCCGCCCATTGGCTGAGATACTTCTCAATTGAATACCGCCAAGTGCCCGGCCACCCGGTGGTCAGGGAGGAAAGTACAACCAGGCCAAACTTAGGAAGAAGTCAATGGATCCCTAGTAATTAACTGCAGTAGCTACTCCTGTTAAGGAATTTGGCAAGGAGCTCCCTGACTAAACCCCAGGGCATTACAATACAGAAAAAATCAATCGTGTTGAACTTGAAAAGAGGATAAATACAAGTCCTAAAAGCTAATGTGGACTGTATGGTTTCATTTCCAATATTCCTCAGATTTTGAATCCTTCATATCGTGAAGCGTTAGACAGGTCAGACGCTGTTAGGTACCTGGTAGGAGAGCCTGACTGTAGGAGAAGACCTCTCATACAACGCTGGTTCGGGAGCCACTGGAATGGCGACAGTGGTCTCCTGAGCGCAGTGGGGTAGGAGTGCCTGTTGGAGTATAGTCTCTGATGTAGAAGTAGAGATCCCTCCTGGGATGGCAGGACTGCAGGTGAGAGGAGACTGGAACAGAAGCAGGCTGACACACTGGACTGCAGGTGAGAGGAGACTGGAACAGAAGCAGGCTGACACACTGGACTGCAGGTGAGAGGAGACTGGAACAGCAGCAGGCTGACACACTGGAGGTGAGAGAACCACTAGGCTGAAGCTGAAGGTGCAACAGCAAGTAGGTTGGCAGGCACAAGCAGAGTCAAACAGTCCGGGTCGGCAGGTAACTGGCACAGATAATCACAGCAGGCAAGGCAGAGTCGGTGAGCAGGCAGAGGTCGGCAACGGTAGCAGATTCAGATAGTAGAGAGGTCAGGCAGGCCGGGTCGGGATAGGAGCAGGTCGGATGGTCAAACAAGCCGGGTCAATCAGGTAACAAGCAATCAGGATACAGGTTCAAGCAGAGTCACAGAGCTGAGACGAAGCAGCAATGTTCCCATGGAACAGGGGAACTTTTATGTGCTGATTGGCGCCAAACCGGCGCTAACGCGGACGCGCGCGCGTGCACGCACCCACGCCGTGCACCCGCGCGCGCCCGAGCGCCGTGCTGATGCACGGCAACAGTGGCAGCTTGGCGCTGTGTCTGAACAGGGACGCGCCGGCTCCTAGACGCATGCAAGCGCCCTGATCTGGTGGATCCCTGACATTGCCCCCCCCAAGGGGCAGCCTCCGGATGCCCAACAACCTCTTCTTCTCAGGATGAGTAGCATGCACATTACTGTCCGATTCCCACGAGTTACTTTCTGGGCCATAGCCTTTCCACTTGATTAAGAATTGATTTTGCCCTTGCCTTCTTCTACAATCAAGGATAGCCTCAACCTCAAATTCCTCACTGCCATTAACTACCACAGGCTCAGGAGGTCTTGTCCCTCTAGCAGGAAAGGGATCAGGTACAGCAGGTTTGAGCAGAGATACATGGAAAACTGGATGAATTTTAAATGAATCAGGCAAAGTCAGTTCATAAGACACTTCATTGATTTTCCTTCTAACCGGAAAGGGTCCCATGAATCTAGGTGCCAACTTCTTAGAAGGACATGCTAATTTGATATTAACGGTAGAAAGCCATACCTGATCGCCAATTTGTAAGTTCAGCTCCCCCCTTCTTTTCCGGTCGAAGATTCTCTTACCATCTGCCTGAGCCTTGGACACTGTTTCCTGCAACAACCGGCTGTTGTGACTGAGGAACTCCACTGTACTTTGTACTGCTGGGACCGAAGACTCTGAAAGGAAATCAGGTAAAAAGGTTAGGTGAAAGCCATAATTGGCGAAAAAAGGAGATTGACCGGTGGCAGAATGTTTGGCATTATTGTAAGCAAATTCCGCTAAGGGTAGTAGGGATACCCAATCATCTTGTGTGAACGATGTGAAACATCTGATGTATTGTTCCAAGGTCTGATTAGTCCTCTCTGTCTGACCGTTCGTTTGAGGGTGATAGGCCGAGGACAAGGCTAATTCAATTTTTAGGGTTTCACACAGGGATCTCCAGAAACGTGAGGTGAATTGAACCCCTCTATCCGAAACTATGTTTACAGGTACTCCATGAAGTCTGATGATCTCCTTGACAAATATGCGAGCAGTTTCGGTGGCAGACGGGGTTCCCCTTAAAGGTAGAAAATGAGCCATTTTGGTTAGACGGTCCACTACTACAAAGATGGCTAAGCACCCTTCAGAACATGGAAGCTCCACAATAAAATCCATAGAAATCATTTTCCATGGTCTGTCGGGTACAGGCAATGGTTTCAATAGGCCCCAAGCTCGATTTCTGGATGACTTATTCTGAATGCAGATGGGACAGGAACTGACATACTTTTCACAAAAGTCTTTCAGATTGGGCCACCAGAATGTACGCTGCACTAGTTCCAGGGTTTTGCGAACTCCAAAATGACCTGCCAATGGATGATCGTGGAGAAGTGTCAAGACCTTGACCCGAACATTTTCAGGAACGAAAATTTGGCTTCCTTTCCAGAACAGACCATCTCTACTTACTAAAGAAATCCCAGTAGGCCTGGCTGACTCAGAGGATGCTTCCTTAATCAGGGAAAGTAAATCTGTTTGTAGCAGTAAAAAATTGTTTGCGGGTAAGATGGTGTCAGGAGTAGATAAGTCCTTAGGCTTGTCGTGCATGCGTGACAATGCATCCGGTTTAATATTTTTTGAGCCTGGGCGGTAAGTGATATGGAAGGAAAAACGTGAGAAAAACAGAGCCCAGCGGGCTTGTCGAGGCTTCAGCCGTTTGGCAGATCGTAAGTATTCCAGGTTTTTATGGTCAGTATAAATTAGTACTGGATGCATAGCCCCCTCCAACAGGTACCTCCACTCTTCCAGTGCAGTTTTAATGGCGAGAAGCTCTCGGTCACCAACGTCATAATTCTTCTCCGCAGGGGAGAGTTTACGGGAGAAGAACCCCACAGGGTGCATTACCTCTTTGTTACCTTTGCGTTGTGACAGGATCGCACCTACCGCAATCTCGGAGGCATCAACCTCTAAAATAAACGGTAGAGAAGGTTCGGGGTGACTGAGGATAGGTGCTGAAGTAAACAATCTTTTGAGATTTTCAAAGGCATCTTGGGCAAGTTGGTTCCAGGAAAAACGGATATTCTGTTTGGTTAACTGCGTGATGGGAGCAATTATGGCTGAGAATCCTCTGATGAACTTCCTGTAGAAGTTTGCAAACCCCACGAACCGCTGAATTCCTTTCTTGTCCATGGGTACCGGCCAGTCAAAAATAGCGGAAATCTTTTGTGGATCCATCTTGATGCCTGTTGCTGAGATTATTAACCCCAGAAATTGAATGCTCTGTTGTTCGAACTCACATTTCTCTGCTTTCGCATACAGACTGTGTAAGCGGAGACGGCCCAATACTCTGCGGACATGTTCCTGATGCAATTCACGGGATTCTGAAAAAATCAAGATATCGTCCAAGTATGCGATTACAAACACATCTAGAAAGTCCCTGAGGACATCGTTAATCAGGTGTTGAAAGGTTGCGGGGGCGTTGCAGAGTCCAAAGGGCATGACCAGGTATTCATAATGCCCGAATCGGGTTCGGAAAGCTGTCTTCCATTCATGCCCAGCCCTGGTACGGGTCAGATTATATGCCCCTCTCAGGTCAAGTTTAGTGAAAATAACGGCAGTCCTTAATTTTTGAAAGAGTTCAGGTATCAAGGGTAGAGGATACCGATTTTTGACCGTGATCTTGTTTAATTCACGATAGTCTATACACGGACGGAGAGACTTATCCTTTTTGGTGACAAAAAATATTCCGGCACCAGCTGGAGAGGTGTATGAAACCTTTGGCCAGGTTCTCATCTATATATGTCTTTAGGACCTCCTGTTCTTTCTCTGATAATGGAAAAATGCGTCCGAATGGTATTTCGGATCCCGGCAGTAATTCAATGGGGCAATCGTAGGGGCGATGAGGTGGAAGAGAGTCTGCCCCCTTCTTGCTGAAGACATCAATGAATTCATGATACTGTCTAGGTATGACCTGACAAAGTTTCTGGTTGGTGTCTAAACAAAGTAGGGTGGATGGAGAATCCGAATCTTTCTTAAAACAGTGTTCATGACAGTAAGAAGATGATAATTTCACCTCTCCAGATGTCCAATGAATGTATGGATTGTGGGCCTGAAGCCAGGGAATGCCCAAGATGATGGGAAACATGGGAGAGGAGATGACATCAAGAACCAGCAGTTCCTTGTGTTGGGAGGAAGTAGAAGCAGGCAGAGGCAAGGTTTCCTGGGTTACTTGTCCCGATCTGATGCGGGATCCATCAGCTAGAAATACAGCAAGTCCATGGGTCTTGGTTCGTAATGGAATGTTATGCTGGCTGGCAAAGTTTGAATCAATAAAGCAACTGCATGCTCCAGAATCAATGATGGCGTTGACCGTTATTGTCCCTTCTTGCAGCTGTAAAGACAGAGGAATGGCAATGTGGGTAGAGTTCGCAGACAGAGCAGAGAGACTGGTAAACACGACAGATGGGCACTTACTTATCTTGATAGGACAGTTCAGTACATAGTGTCCAGTCCCACCGCAGTAGAGGCACAGATTGAGTTGTCGGCGTCGGGCCCGTTCTTCAGGCGATAAGGCAGGTCGCATCAGGCCCAATTGCATCGGTTCCGCAGAGTCAGGTGAGACATTAGCTGGTTTTGAACTGGATGGGGGTACATAGCATGTTGCTGGAAGTGGTGCTCTGGTTGTCATCCAAATCGGGCGGGATTGAAGAGCAGATCGTTCAGATCGACGTTCCCGGATACGTCGGTCGATTTGAATAGTCAAGTTAATCAAGGCCTCAAGAGTATTTGGTACACCCACTCGGGCAAGTTCGTCTTTTAATCCCTCAAATAGGCCCAAGCGGAACTGGTGACGCAGGGCCGCATCATTCCACTGAGTGTCCGCACTCCAACGTCTAAAGTCCATGATATAGTCCTCCGCAGGTCTGCGGCCTTGCTGGAGTGTGAACAAAGCGGATTCAGCTGTAGCAGTCTGTTGAGGGTCTTCATATATCTGTGCCATGGCTTCAAAGAAGGAAGATAAGGACTGGGTCAGTGCTGAGTCCCCCTCAAGTAGACGATGAGCCCAGGTCTGAGGTTCCCCTTGTAGGAGGGAGATCACGAATCCCACCTTAGTGGCCTCCAGTGAGAAAGTTCGGGGCTGTAATGCGAAGAAGAGCTTGCAGGCATTGCGAAAGGCCCAGAACTTGGCCCGGTCTCCAGAGAATCTGTCAGGAGTGGGAACCTTTGGTTCAGGTGGGAGCATTACTACGGAAGGACCAGGAATCGTCTGTACCGGGGTTGCGGCTGAGGAGGAGGCCTGGGGGTTAGGCCCTGCAAGGTTCTGAACTTGTCCCTCCAATCTGTTGTAGTTATCCTGCAGGGATTGTACGGCTTGGGTGAGGGCTGCAAGGTGGGTGCATATCTCTTTCAACGGAGAGGAATCTCCTGCAGGCTCAGTCATGGCTGCTTCGTACTGTTAGGTACCTGGTAGGAGAGCCTGGCTGTAGGAGAAGACCTCTCATACAATGCTGGTTCGGGAGCCACTGGAATGGGGACAGTGGTCTCCTGAGCACAGTGGGGTAGGAGTGCCTGTTGGAGTATAGTCTCTGATGTAGAAGTAGAGATCCCTCCTGGGATGGCAGGACTGCAGGTGAGAGGAGACTGGAACAGAAGCAGGCTGACACACTGGACTGCAGGTGAGAGGAGACTGGAACAGAAGCAGGCTGACACACTGGACTGCAGGTGAGAGGAGACTGGAACAGCAGCAGGCTGACACACTGGAGGTGAGAGAACCACTAGGCTGAAGCTGAAGGTGCAACAGCAAGTAGGTTGGCAGGCACAAGCAGAGTCAAACAGTCCGGGTCGGCAGGTAACTGGCACAGATAATCACAGCAGGCAAGGCAGAGTCGGTGAGCAGGCAGAGGTCGGCAACGGTAGCAGATTCAGATAGTAGAGAGGTCAGGCAGGCCGGGTCGGGATAGGAGCAGGTCGGATGGTCAAACAAGCCGGGTCAATCAGGTAACAAGCAATCAGGATACAGGTTCAAGCAGAGTCACAGAGATGAGACGAAGCAGCAATGTTCCCATGGAACAGGGGAACTTTTATGTGCTGATTGGCGCCAAACCGGCGCTAACGCGGACGCGCGCACGCCCGTGCGCATGCATGCACCCGCGCCGTGCACCCGCGTGCACCCGAGCGCCGCGCTGATGCACGGCAACAGTGGCAGCTTGGCGCTGTGTCTGAACAGGGACGCGCCGGCTCCTAGACGCATGCAAGCGCCCTGATCTGGTGCTGGTGGATCCCTGACAGACGCTCTGGGGATTTCCCATGTTTGTTTGCTTTTCTTACCCCCTTCCTCTCTTCATGTCTGCCTTACTTTTTTCCACCCCACCTGTGTATACTATTATTAATGTTGAAGGACTATCCCAATAGCTAGTGTGAAATGATAAGCAATATTTTAATACCCCTTTATGGGTATATATATTGTTGATAATTTGGCATTCCTCTACTTATGCGTATTAAAGTAATTGTAAACCTAGTTACACCACTTTTACCTACAGGTAAGCCTATAATAATGCTTACCTGTAGGTACTGTGAATATCTCCTAAACTTGCACAGTGTAGGAGATATTCACTGTATACGCTTGCACCAACATCATCGGCGCATTTTGAAGAAATGGCCTACTCAAGCCATTTCTTAGGGGCCTGTGCCGTGGCCTGCGGCTCCCAAATGCATGCGCGGGAGTGGTTTCATTGTGGTTCCAGACAGTCACAGCGCTGGAACCCGTGAACATGGAAATAACTCCGGGAAACATGTCGCCAGTCACAGCGGTGTACAGGAACCACTGCAACAACGTCAATCTAAGGTAAGTATTTTATAATGAGCTAGTATGTGATGCATACTAGCTCATTATGCCTATGCCTTGCAGTTTTTTTGCTTTTTGAGTTTGCAACCACTTTATATAATGATATTGTGGTTGTCCTTTTCATTTCATGTATATTTTCTCCTAGACAATTTTTATTGGATCCCTTAATTTGCCAAATATGTGATACATGCATCTACTTTCAGACCTCTGTATTTGTAATGACGCATTGGGGGAGATTTACTAAAACCGGTGCACACAGAATCTGGTGCAGCTGTGTATATTAACCAATCAGCTTCTAATATCTGCTTAATCAGTTAAGATTTGACAATAATGCTGGGTTCACACTGATGAGGTCTTAGCATTGCATGTCATTTGTACAAATTTTTTGCACCAGAAATTGCACCGGATTCCTGTACAACTGACATGCAAATTCAGTGTGGTACGAATTGAGCCATACATTATGTATGGCTCAATTCACACTGGATCTGCACCGAAAAAGTGAAAGACCTTTTATTTTGTCCGCACTGGATGTCTGAACACCCATATGATTCGATTCCATCTGATTCGACAGCTCACATTGCGTTCTGTGAACCAATTTGGGGGTGTCATTAACTTTATATTGACACCATTTGCCAGCATTTCACAGAGCGCAGTGTGAACTGCCTGCAATTCTGATGCAGTCCGGGAACCCATACAGGAATCGCTGTGCTTCCCACGCCGCATCAGTGTGAACCCAGCCCTAATCCTAGAAGCTCATTGGTTACTATGCACAGTTTCACCAAATTCTGTGTTTAAGCAAATACCCACCACTGTGTGAATATTTTGAATCTGTTTTGGAACATTGGAAAACAAAATAAAAATTTGATTAAACATAAAATTGTGAATCTGAGGAGTAGACAGCCGGGCTTTACATGATACTGGGTTCCAGGTGAGATGTAATGTTGTCCCGTGTAAGAAAGCTTTCATATTATATTTCTATTGGAATTAGAGTCAGGTAAAAGAAAAATTATTTTTCCAATCAACTTTCCAATTCATCTCTTCAACTCATCATTTGCCTGCAAATATTTTTTTGCGTAATTTACCTAATATGTTTTTTAAGCAAACTGGTAAATCTACAAGATATCCCTTTACACAACTAAGATCATCAATTGTATGTGTTTCTGAAGCCACAAAAATGCCCACAATACTGGTCACTATTTACGAAAAGATAGGGGGAAGAGAAGCAGGACTTTGTATGAGGCATGTGGGTGAGTATGTTGGGCTAAATGATAAATGTTATAGTATAGATAATGAGATCAGTGTAAGTTCCACAAATGGTAATATGTCATAATCATGGTATAAAAGTTTTAATGGCATGGGAATTTGAGCCAAATACAGTCAAAAGGGAACACATTTAAGTCCATAGTAAAAAAGTGTTGACGACAATGTACAAACAGGCAGAGTTCATAAATTGGTTATACAGTAGCAACAACACATATACAAAGTAGACCAAAAAAGAAAAGAGTGTAACCCTGCGCTTACCCCACGGGAAAGCAGCTCACACAACAAATAAGGATTTTGTCAAAATTTCAATGTATAGACAAGTGTAGCGCTGTGAGTTTAAAAAACTTATAAAAATATAAGAATAAAGAATAAAGAAAAACGTCTATATCAAACAGCAAAGATTGCAAAATATGACAGCTTAACAGATAAACAAATAAAGTCTCTGATGTTCTCCGGATGTTTTAAGGGCTGAAAGGGACTGATGTTAGTCCAAAAGTATGTATAGTTCCTTATTCACCACGTGGATAACACATGCAAAAGTGTGATGGACCCTCCACATAGAGAAAAAGTGAAGGCTTACCAGAAGGATTGAACTCATAAGAACGTACGTTCAATGAGTCAATCAAGCTTGTAACCCCAACGGGCAATCAAAAGGAGGAACCTCACGACTGGATGGCATCAAAACTTCAGAACATATCCAAACTTCTGACGGAACTTTAAAATGAGTGGCAAACCTTCCCACGGATCATCTCAGATGGATGGTTCATATAAGAATAAAGAAGGGGGGCCACATAGCATAATACCGTTTGGAAAAACAGATTTATTAAAATAAGTAAACAACTTACATTTCGGTAGTAAAAAAAGCGCTTCAAGTAAAATTATGGCAGGCAGTGGAGTCTCCCGACGCGTTTCGTCTTAAAAGACTTCATCTGGGGCGCAAATATTTTTTTGCGTAATTTACCTAATATGTTTTTTAGGCAAACTGGTAAATCTACAAGATATCCCTTTACACAACTAAGATCATCAATTGTATGTGTTTCTGAAGCCACACAAATGCCCACAATACTGGTCACTATTTACGAAAAGATAGGGGGAAGAGAAGCGGGACTTTGTATGAGGCATGTGGGTGAGTATGTTGGGCTAAATGATAAATGTTATAGTATAGATAATGAGATCAGTGTAAGTTCCACAAATGGTAATATGTCATAATCATGGTATAAAAGTTTTAATGGCATGGGAATTTGAGCCAAATACAGTCAAAAGGGAACACATTTAAGTCCATAGTAAAAACGTGTTGACGACAATGTACAAACAGGCAGAGTTCATAAATTGGTTATACAGTAGCAACAACACATATACAAAGTACAATAAATAAGTGCATCAATAGATCTAAACTCAACGCGTTTCTTGGCTTGAAACCAATCGTCAGGCGTCCGATGCCATATAACTGTATCAAAAACAATAAAGTACCTATTAATGTATGAACAGATGTTTGTAAGGAAAATGCACTGAAAGTGTGATTTTCCATGTACTCACAAGTTGTGCATTGATTAATGATGATTGTGTGTTGCAATACGATATAGGTCTGGGTCCATAGAGTCTCACCCGGGGTTGAGGCAGAGAGCACACCCCAATAGACCGCCGGCACGGCAGCCAAAATGACAGAAGCACCCATGGAGACCGGCAGTCAGGGACGTCTGGCGGGACCAAGGAGTGTGAGTGAGCTGGGGAAAAAAATGATGATGGTGAGGAAGGGTGTATGAATGGTAAGTAAGTGATAGTGGGATGAGTGAAAGCAGCATGGGATAGCCGTAGGTGTGTGAAAGGAAACTAGGGAAAAACGGGTGTGAGGGTGAAAGGAAGGATGGGATATGTGTACAGAAGGAGGCCATTGCTGTGATGGGTGAACCTAGGTGACAGAATGTGTGGAAGTTACCTGTATGGTTGGTGCCCTGCTGAGCCAGAAGTCCAGCATGAGTGACGGGATCATGGGATGCCCGGCCAGAGGCAGCCATTTAATGCCGCGGATATGAGGTGCGCGCACGCCAACGTCGTGCGCGGGCGTGATGACGCGGTAAGGAGCAGAAGGGGAGGGCCGATGTATGCGGCCGCCCATCGTGCCCTACAGCGTCTAAGCCCGGAGATGGACAACCGCTGAAGCATCCCGTATGCAGCGGCAAAGGCGCCGCAGGCGGGATGTAGGGAGCATGACGCCGATGCGCCAAGGCCAGGGCCCGCCCTAGTCAAAGACGGGAGGGTGATGGGTCCTAGGCTGGGCGCGTCGCAACCCCGGGGAGTAGACAGGATGGAACCCGGCGTATTCAGTGTGCAGAAGACAAATGGGTAACAAAAGTATGAACTTGGAAAAAGGGGGAGAAAAGCTTAAGTAGCTCAAAGATGGGTATATAATTAATAACAAAAACAAGCATATCTTTGCCTTGAATATAATCAATGTAGCAAAGAAAACAAAAGCATATTCAATCCCTGCATAGGAAGCATTCTCTGTGCAGGGAAGTATGAGATGTAGGAAGCTTTAGCCCTGAATTCAATCAGTATTTGTCTGACTAAAGCGAAGCAAAAAATAAACGAAGCAAAAAATAATAGTAATTGATGAAAAATAAGAGTGAGAAAGGTAAGAGAGCTTTAGCCCTGAATTAAATCAGTTATTTGTCTAGCTAAAGAAATAAACAAAAAATAGAGTAGAGTAGAACTTTAGCGCTGAATTAAATCAGTGGTTATCTGACTAAAGGGGAACAAAAATAAAAAGACAGAAAAAGTAAAATAGAAATAATTGGGAAAGAAGAAATAGTTTTGTCCCTGGATGTAATCAGTATTAGTGTAGCTGGAGGGAAAAAGCAGAAGAACAGAATGGGGGAAGGGGGGAGATGGTTAACAAAAAATGAACATATATGTATAACTGATGAAGATAGTAATATGGAATGGGGAACAAGACCAAAAATAGTGTTGTACTATATAGGACATAAGATGTATGTATAAAACAGATGTTTTATACTCTAAGGGATCAGTTGCAAATGTCATAATGAAGAATATAGAAATATAAGCAGTAGGTTGTACATACGACTCTTGCATTGCAAATAGTCAATGAACAAGAGCGGGACCATGGGTCTCAATAAGATGATATAACGTATGAAAAATGAGAGAAGAGGAAGGAAGGAAAAGATAAGAAGATCAGAAAGTAGCAAAGTGTCTAGTAGATGATGGAATGGGGAAAAGAAAAAAACAGGATAATACAGCATGATAAGCGGGTCAGTTATAGTAAGTATGTGTAAGTATGAGTAGGTGGAATAGTTTGGTCACAGAAGGCGGGTGTCTGCCACCCTGGTTATCGTATGTCAAGGGGGGTTGTGACCAATCCACACTGTTTTTGCAAAAGAGCACCAACATGCCTCCATCCCAATATATACGAAAAGATAGGGGGAAGAGAAGCGGGACTTTGTATGAGGCATGTGGGTGAGTATGTTGGGCTAAATGATAAATGTTATAGTATAGATAATGAGATCAGTGTAAGTTCCACAAATGGTAATATGTCATAATCATGGTATAAAAGTTTTAATGGCATGGGAATTTGAGCCAAATACAGTCAAAAGGGAACACATTTAAGTCCATAGTAAAAACATGTTGACGACAATGTACAAACAGGCAGAGTTCATAAATTGGTTATACAGTAGCAACAACACATATACAAAGTACAATAAATAAGTGCATCAATAGATCTAAACTCAACGCGTTTCTTGGCTTGAAACCAATCGTCAGGAGTCCGATGCCATATAACTGTATCAAAAACAATAAAGTACCTATTAATGTATGAACAGATGTTTGTAAGGAAAATGCACTGAAAGTGTGATTTTCCATGTACTCACAAGTTGTGCATTGATTAATGACGATAGTGTGTTGCAATACGATATAGGTCTGGGTCCATAGAGTCTCACCCGGGGTTGAGGCAGAGAGCACACCCCAATAGACCGCCGGCACGGCAGCCAAAATGACAGAAGCACCCATGGAGACCGGCAGTCAGGGACGTCTGGCAGGGCCAAGGAGTGTGAGTGAGCTGGGGAAAAAAATGATGATGGTGAGGAAGGGTGTATGAATGGTGAGTAAGTGATAGTGGGATGAGTGAAAGCAGCATGGGATAGCTGTAGGTGTGTGAAAGGAAACTAGGGAAAAACGGGTGTGAGGGTGAAAGGAAGGATGGGATATGTGTACAGAAGGAGGCCATTGCTGTGATGGGTGAACCTAGGTGACAGAATGTGTGGAAGTTACCTGTATGGTTGGTGCCCTGCCGAGCCAGAAGTCCAGCATGAGTGACGGGATCATGGGATGCCCGGCCAGAGGCAGCCATTTAATGCCGCGGACATGAGGTGCGCGCACGCCAACGTTGTGCGCGGGCGTGATGACGCGGTAAGGAGCAGAAGGGGAGGGCCGATATATGGTCACTATTTAGATATTTGCACTTTGGATTTGGGTTTTTCTTGGAAACTCTACAAAAAAAAGAACCAGCTTACGATAATCTGAAGGCACCTGCTATAGCATGTGCATGGCTGTCAAATTATTTTATTTTAAGCACAGATTTGCTTTGAAGTAGAGAAAAAAATGTAATAAAACCAAGAGGCTCCTATCTGCAAAGGACTGCATTGGGTTTTTTCTAGATCTGAGTTTTGGGGCTTCAATTGAACTCTTCAGAAAATATACACCTGCTATGAAATGTAGGCGGATGTTTAATATATTCATGAAAAGTCATTTGGGCTTTATAAACCTTTTCCATTAGAAAGTGTGTACTTTATTCAATCTCATTATCAAAATTACTTTTGCAACCTTTGCAAATGTTTAAAATTCCAGCAATCTAGCAAACCATGGAATGTTTCAATAGACAGGCTAATGCCCCGTACACACGGTCGGATTTTCCGATGGAAAATGTCCGATCAGAGCGTGTTGTCGGAAATTCCGACCATGTGTGGGCTCCATCGGACATTTTCCATCGGATTTTCCGACACACAAAGTTGGAGAGCAGGAGATAAAATTTTCCGACAACAAAATCCGTTGTCGGAAATTCCGATCGTGTGTACACAAATCCGACGGACAAAGTGCCACGCATGCTCAGAATAAATAAAGAGATGAAAGCTATTGGCCACCGCCCCGTTTATAGTCCCGACGTACGTGTTTTACGTCACCGCGTTTAGAACGATCGGATTTTCTGACAACTTTGTGCGACCGTGTGTAGACAAAACAAGTTTGAGCCAACATCCGTCGGAAAAAATCCTAGGATTTTGTTGTCGGAATGTCCGAACAAAGATCGACCGTGTGTATGCCCTATAAGACTCTAGTTAATGTGTACTATTATGTACCATTAAGCAGAAAAGGGGAAAACATATACAAACTTATAAATATGTCCTGTATGACTATAATATAATAGAAATGTAGGAGAAATATTCAGTATAGCTTAGCTGGCAGGTAGAATAGCTGCCACAGAAGAAACAAGATCTCCAAACTCCCCAAGTTAAGATCAATATAAACACAATTTAAACTTGATGGGGCATTCTATTTTGTTACAATGAACCAGGTCTTTTGAAAAAATTCAGTGTACATACAAAGGAACTCATCAACCTGGGCCACAATGAGGTGAAATGCATTTAATAATAACAGAGATATAAATGTAAAATTCCCATCTTACACTTTATGTTTATGTTAACACTTCACTTATGGCTAGTGGGTACCCATAGCCATCTAACATTAATGGTCATTGTAACGAGCCCCTTGCTCACTCGGTTCCACTCTCCCGACACTCCTCTGCAGCTATAGAATCAGATTGCAGATCGCACCATCTGATTGTTCGGTCATCAAATGCTTCGGGATTAGAACTACAGCTATGTGCCGTTCTAACCCAGTTGTGATAGCTCAGAACAAACACCAGGCAGGCTGTATGTAAGTTCAACCAGGAATCTCTTTTATTGCAAAATACAGGCTTTTTTATACACTAAAAGTGGAGGTGCAGATCTCCTGCTCATATTACTCTAACAATACAGCTGTAACCTAATTAACCTAATTACCATGAGCTAATTAACTAATCCCTTTAGACAGCCTAGATGACTCAGACAGGACCTTTAGGCTAGATTGGCCATCTTGTAGTTCAGAAAATCCAATCAACATTATCACAATAGCAGAGTTGATTAAACACAAACAACAATGGGGATCTAATGACTCAGATCCCATACTAGAGACTTATTTACAATACACATTTTAGCAGACAACAGACAGGTAGCTGGAATTGATGACATTAGCATTTAACAGTAGGAGTCCCAACGGTATGAATCAGTCACTATTCCAATATGGCAAATCCAGAGTCCCCAGAGTCTGTGTGTCCTGGGGGACCAGGACCCGAATCCACAATAATACCACCTCAAGGGTCCCCAGGCATGCAGCTCACAAAGAACACCGTTCCCCCAAATGCCAGGGCCCACGATTAATCGGCAAGAGGCTAGCATACAGTCCCCTCCAAAAGTCTCTCTCCCAGCTGGGTCTGTCACATTTCTCCCCTTTCGGCAGGAGACTAACACAGGAGGAGACCCCAGACGGGTTGACTCCGAAGTTAGTCAGTAGTTTCAGTCCTCTAATGCCTGTACCCACACAGTACCCCAAACAAATTGTTCCAAACAAAGCATTACTCACCCAGCCAACCTCTGCCTTTCTCAGAGAACATATCTGCCGCTGGGGAAAGGTCTGGACTGGCCCTTCTCCCTGGAGTCCTTTCTGCCGCTGGAGAGAAGACAGGGTGTCTGGGCTCACTCCGTCATGCTGTTGGGGATCTGTACCGACTGCCCAGCATCCCTGGGGTATACAGGTGGAGACTGAAGTCCCATCCACCTTCACAGGAAATCCATCCTCTGTTAGTTGAGGGCAGAGTCCAGCAGTACTTGGCCCTGTTGCCAGCCCTTCTGCTGGAAACCCCACACCATCTGCTCCGGCTAACTGTTGGGGAGGGACAACGAACACCTCCTCTCCCTTCTCCCCCTGTATCCTGATCTGCTGCTGGGAATTGACCACCTCCTTCTCACCCTGAGCCTCCGGAACCGCCGCAGGTGTAGGGCAGAGATCTTGGACCCTCTGTCCGGTTGCCAGTGCTTCAGCTGGGGAAGCTCCTTGTAACTTCACAGATACTTCTGTTGGTGCTGGGCAGAGCACAGTGAAGTTTGGCCCTAATAACAGCTCTACTTCCGCTGGAGGCTCACCAGGTTGTTCTTCCTCAGCAGAAAAGTCTATCAAATCCCCTGTCTCTGTAACTGGTGTCTGGGGATAAAGGTTCACCATCTCCTCTCCGTGGAACCCAGAAGATGCTATCAGTGCTGGACAGAGCACAGTAAAGTTTGGCCCTAATAACAGCTCTTCTTCTGCTGGAGGCTCACCAGGTTGTTCTTCCTCAACAGAAAAGTCTATCAAATCCCCTGTCTCTGCAACTGGTGTCTGGGGATAAAGGTTCACCATCTCCTCTCCGTGGAACCCAGAAGATGCTATCAGTGCTGGGAAGAGGTTAGCAGAGCTTTGCCCTGTTGTCAGCACTTCAGGTTTGGGGACGGCAATCTTTAGATTTTCCACTGCCGATTCTCTGGCATTCTGCTGGACAGGCACATTCCTCCATCCAAGATCATCCAATGCAGAAACAGGTTCATCAAGGTCAGTCAGCACTTGCTGCATCCGCCATCAGACCTCCGCCTCCATAGCTGCGGGGGCAGGTTGGCAAAGCACACTGTTACTCTGCCACATTGTCAACTCTTCAGCCAGGATTTCAGAGTTGTCAACTGGTATTCCCTGATAGTCCCAGGCAAAGGGAGCACCACCCTGCTGCTGAGCAGAGTCTAACAGCTGTCTGTAGGCGATCTCCAGCTCCCATTCCTGAACGGCCAGAAACTCCAAATCTTCCTGTGCCCAGTGCACTTCTGAGACATTCAGTCTTTGCTCTCTGTGCTCCATTATTTCCTCCAAACGCCACTCCCGATCACTCCCAAAGTCAGGGTCCCTGGACAGCCTCCAGTATAACAATCCCAGGCCATCGTAGTCAAATCCTTACGTGGGGCTGTCATCCGCTGTCCACGGGCACACTTGGGCTACATACCACTGGAGGGCTCTGTAGCTCTCGTCCAACCGCATTTCTGCCTGGATAAGCCTGCTTAACTCAGCTGTCCACTCCTGGTT
Source organism: Lithobates septentrionalis (assembly GCA_037952835.1). Lineage (NCBI taxonomy): Eukaryota > Metazoa > Chordata > Amphibia > Anura > Ranidae > Lithobates > Lithobates septentrionalis. Next base: position 1,431,015 of record JBBDGP010001126.1, on the reverse strand, counting down.
CGGCTGTTCCCCCAATAACAGCAATCGCACTTCATACTGCGACCAGTACCTTACATGGATGGAGGGGAGAACTTTTCCCTGGTTTTGCTGCTCATGTGCTAGCGCTTCCTTCCAGAGTTTGCAGGGGATAGAATCAAACCATCCCAGCAGGACCTGCTCTGATACTGGTCCTCTATGCTGTATCCGCATCTCTCACAACCTCCTTCCGAATTCCTCTTCCATGGTGGCTGGTATCTGTACCTCTCCTCTCCTGCTATCTGGACCTTGGATCCAGGTGATGGTTTGGATGTGTTCACGGCAAGGAAGCACGATCCTCCCGGTCCCTCTCGGCTCTCAAGTAAGTCTTTCAGTGTGGCTCTCCTGCAGGCTGGTTTGGAGTGTCCCAGTAACTGGAGAGCAAATCCCACGGCTGCCAACCAATGTAACGAGCCCCTGCTCGCTCAGTTCCACTCTCCCTACACTCCTCTGCTGCTATAGAATCAGAGTGCAGGTCGCAACGTCTGATGGTTCAGTCATCCGATGCTCCGGGATTTGAACTACAGCTATGTGCCATTGGAATCCAGTTGTGATAGCTCAGAACAAACACCAGGCAGGCTGTATGTAAGTTCAAACAGGAATCTATTTTATTGAAAGGAATACAGGCTCTTTTATACAGTAAAAGAGGAGGTGCATACCTCCTGCTCATATTACTCCGAACATACACCTGTGACCAGAAACCTAATTAACATAGGCTAATTAACTAATCCCTTTAGACAGCCTAGATGACTCAGTCATGACCTTTAGGCCAGACTGGCCCTCTTGCAGCAAAGAAAACCCAATCAACATTATCACAAATCAACACCGAACTCTTCTTCACACAACAACAGAGTTAATTAACACAAACAACAATGGGAATCTAATGACTCTTAGATCCCATACTAGACTTATTTACAATACACATTCTAGCAGGCAACAGACAGACAGTTGGAGTTGATGACACCAGCATCTCCTCACAGGATGTGTCCCAGCAGTATGAATCAGTCTTATCAGCAGGGGGCTGCTGGAGGAATCCCCCCTCCCTCTACAGGGACACACATCCCAAATGACCACAGCAAAGAGTCCACAACAGAATGAGACAACATACAATATATACATATATACACGATTGAGTCTGATTAGTACAGATCAGACTGGATTTCTAATTCACCTGGCAGAGTATTGTTCCCTTAAAATCCAGGGCCCATAATCTGTTGGCAAGAGGCTTGCGTTCAGTCCCCTCCAATAGCCTCTGTCCCGGGTGAGTCTGTCACAGTCACCAGGTTCTGGACGGTCGGAAATTGGTGTGACCGTGTGTATGCAAGACAGCTTCCGTCGGAACTCAGTCGGAAAAACCTTCAGAGTTTATTCCGATGGGAAAACTGGTCGTGTGTACAGGGCATAAGTCTTCTGGGGATGCCATCAGGTCCAATATGATGGTCTAGTGACAGGGTCTCTACTGTACTTAAGAATCAGAATGTTCCTGATATAATATGAACTGTATACTTGTTGCAAGTCAGTTAAAAATTATTAAAGGCTGAGGGTCAGCATAAAAGCCAGTCAAATAGCATTTTCAGAAGTAATTCAGTAATGACAGGGGACCTCATTTTTTGTTATTCAAAAAGGTTTGTTTTATTAAATCATCAAGTTCAAAAGTGTTATTCACAGGAAGGCAAGCCTTTCTCTATTCATTAATATGTAAAACAAAAATACAATAAAATGAAGAGAAATGATGTAAGTGCCATTTTGCTTTACATTTTATTTAGGGATAAATCTAACTTTATTGCAAGCAGTGTCAGTTTCAGTCATGCTGCATAATGTATAATCTCCACCCTTTCACAATACGTGCCCTGCAAGCTAATGTTTTGATCCTGCTGTGTAAACATATGCTACAATATATTGTATTTTTGTAAAACATTACTGAGATATTTTATGTACTAGACATTTCTGTGTTTGTGTGAGAAAAAAAGAAATATCTGAAAAGCAATGCAACAACTTAAATGTTAATTTTAGCCCAAAAATTGTCCAAAAAACACACAGTGGTATAGCACGGCATTTAGGGCAGGGGTCAGCAACCTTTTTCCACTTAGGGGCTTGTATGTGAATGAATGGAGGGCCGCATTCACCTGCTAATAAACTAAGATAATAATAATCCTAATGTAGTAATAATAACAATACTGATTTACCTCACTTTAAGGTGCTTCACTAATACAAATCCAGTTTACCCTGAGGGAGCATGAGGTTGGGGATTCGGATTTTACTGCCCCCTCCCCCATCCTGATACCCAAGGGGAAGAATGCCAGCCCTGCCAGCCAGCATGGTCTAGAGATGAGGTCCCTGTCCCTAGGGGAGAAGGGGTCCCTGTCCCCAGGGAGGATAGGGTCCCTGTCCCCAGGGATGATGCGGTCCCTTTTCCCAGGGGAGAAGGGGTCCCTGTCCCCAGGGGTGATGGGATCCCTGTCCCAAGGTGAGAAGGAGTCCCTGTCCCCAGGGGTGATTGGGTTCCTTTTCACTTGTGTGAGCCAGAGCCGGAGTTGGGGAGCGGAGCTGGGAGGCGGAGCTGGCGGTCCTAGGTATGGAAGACTGCTTGCCTCTTCACTTTACACTCTGGATGCAGCTAGCACCAGGCTGGATAGGAGGGCCAGCGGGGCAACATATAGGAGAACTGATCTCCTCTGTTCTCCTCATGTCTCCTGCAGGTCTATCAACGGCTGTAGGAGCAGGATCGGTTCTCCTATATGCCGCCCCGCCCGCCCTCCTATGCAGCCAAGAGGCAAGCAGTCATCCGTACCCAAGACCGCCAGCTCTGCCTCCCAACTCCTACCCCCCCACCCTGGCTCCCGCTTCCTGCCTCAAGGCTGTTCCTGCCCTCCGGAATGGTAGGAGAAAACCTCCCTGCCCGAGGCCACTGCTGGTAAGCCACAAACTCTCTGTCACAGCAGAGAGTAAAAGAATACACTGCCCAGCGAGTATAATGTTCCAAGTGTGCTGCTGACTATCACTCTGCTCCCTCCCATACTATCCCCCCTCCCATCATGCTGTCCCCCCACACTGCCCTCCACTGCCTCCCTCCCATCAAAAACTGTAAAAAAAAAAAACTATAAAAAATAAAATTATAAAATAAATAAATATTAAAAAATAATAAAAAAATAAAAAAAACTACAGACCCCATTCTCTGCCCTACTGAACCCATCCTCTGCCCTACTGACCCCATCCACCGCCCTACTGACCCCGTCCACCGCCCTACTGACCACGTCCACTTCCCTACTGATCACATCCACTTCCCTACTGACCACGTCCACTTCCCTACTGACCATGTCCACTGCCCTACCATATCCACTGCCCTACTGACCCCGTCCATTGCCCTACTGACCACGTCCACTGCCCTACTGACCACATCCATTGCCCTACTGACCACATCCACTGCCCTACTGACCACATCCACTGCCCTACTGACCACATTCACTGCCCTACTGACCACATCCACTGCTCTACTGACCACGTCCACTGCCCTACTGACTACATCCACTGCTCTACTGACCACGTCCACTGCCCTACTGACTACATCCACTACCCTACTGACCATGTCTATTGCCCTACTGACCATGTCCACTGCCCTACTGGCCACGTCCATTGCCCTACTGACCATGTCCACTGCCCTACTGACCATGCCCATTGCCCTACTGTCAAAGGAAAGGACCAGGGGGAAGCACAAGAGAGTGATCTCCCTCGGTCCAAAAAGTGGTTACCATGGATATGGTGGGCAATAAAGGGAGGGAAAAGGATGTATGTAAAAATGTATAAAGGTTTATTAGAAAAATCTAAAAATTACAAGTGCTATACCATAGACAATAGAACACATGTATGGAGCTGATCCACCTGACACAATTTAATGGGCCCGTCCAGTGCAATCAGCACGGGGCGCGCCCATCAACCTACAACACACAAACATGCAACATATACACATATATAGACATATGAAATAAAACATAAAGTGCAGGCGCCTTTATACCCACAGATGCATGAGGTCCCTGTGGCCAATCGCCAGATCAAAAAGGAAAATAATGTTTGTTAGGAATATGATAATAGAGGGACCTATTGCATGTGTGGTCCCCCGGGGAGATGGGAAAAGTGGAATGAATGTAAACGATTGGTTGCCTAACTCAAAACCTCGCTAGATATCATCCACGTTGGCTGTGTGGATACTACAGCTAAATTGATGGGTCAGGGGGACTCATACATTAAGTTGCATGCGCATGCTTAAATCATGAATTTTGCTGAGAGTCAAAAGAAGAGGGTGGAGTAGGTATTGAGGAATCACTGACAAGGAGATCAGTGAATCTGAATATCAAATCCAAAAAAATGCCCCCCCTAAATAAAAACAAATGGCTTGGCATGTTTCTTGACATGATCCAGATGGAATTGGAAGGAATCAATTGGAAATATACTGGCCATGACAACCTCACCCAAACAGAACGTCAAGCATTGAAGGAATTGAGGGAAGCCAAAAACGTAATAATAAAAAGAAGTGATAAGGGAGGTAATGTCGTCCTAATGGACGACTCTGACTATGAAAAAGAGGCTAAACGCCTCCTGGGAGACACCAATACATATAGGAGATTGGATGAAAATCCCTTTCCTAAATTGGTGCAAAATCTTAACAGCAAACTGGATGATGCAGTGGAGGGGGGACTACTTACTAAACGTGAGTGTGAATACCTATCCGTTGAGGACTATAACATACCTACCTTTTACTGTATACCAAAGGTACACAAATCCCTGGAGAAACCACCAGGGAGACCAATTGTGTCAGCCATACGGGGACCCCTTGACAGAATGGGGAAGTACTTGGACTCCCTCCTTAAAGAGATGGTAGTGGAGCTCAAATCTTATGTGCAGGACACACGTCATGTGCTGGCCAGACTGGCCAACCTCGAAGTTCGGGAGGAGGCATGGCTGGTCAGCATTGACGTTGAATCACTGTATACGTCCATCCCACATGAACACGGCATCACAGCTGTTAGGAACTCTCTGGAAAAGAATTTTCCCCTCCTAGGATCACAGAATGAATTCCTGGTGGAACTTCTTGAATTCGCTTTAAATAACAACTTCTTTCAGTTTGCCTCAAAGTTCTATCAGCAGATTAAGGGCACCTCGATGGGGGCGTCATGGGCTCCGGCCTATGCATGCCTCCATCTGGGTAGATGGGAGGAGGAGGAGGTATTTAACTGTCCAATGTACCTCGGTCATGTACATACATGGCTGAGGTACATTGATGATGTACTGGTCATCTGGACGGGTGACTTGGATGCTCTCCACGAGTTCATCGATCAGCTCAATACGAATGAACGCAACATTCATCTTACTTACACCTATGACCGGTCTAAATTGTCTTTCCTAGACCTTCTAATTGGCCTGAAGGGAGGAGTCATAAGTACCTCCACCTTCCGCAAGGAAACAGCGGCAAACACTTTGTTTCAAGCAGACAGCCATCACCCTCCTTGGCTAAAGGATGGTATCCCTACAGGACAATTTATGAGAATCAAACGTAACTGTTCAAATAGCAATGATCTGCATAGGGAGACCAAGGACCTGTATATGAGATTCCGGAACCGCGGGTATTCTCATAGACAGATTCGAAATGCCAAACGTAAAGCTGCGGCTAGAAGTAGAGAAAGTCTATTGTCTATGAACCAAAGGGGGGAAAAAGAACAACAAAAAATTGAGGACAAAGGCCCAATAAGACTCATTACCACATATGGGGCCCAATGGGAGTCAGTAAGAAAAATCCTGCAAAAACATTGGAATATCCTCACCAACAACAAGAGGCTAGCCAACATAGTGGGGGATGGACCCAAGATGGTGGCACGCAGAGCCAAAAATCTGGGGGACGTCCTTATCCACTCTGAATACACGAGATACCAAGATCCCACATGGCTATCTGAATATCCACGGCATACGGGCATGGTCCCCTGCACAAGATGTCAGATATGCCCTTTTGTGGACAAGACTAACACTTTCAAGGACGCTTTGGGGCAGGGACAATATGTGATCAAAGATTTGATTAATTGTTCCACAATGAAGGTGATATATATGATCACCTGTCCGTGCCCAAAAATGTATATAGGCAAAACAAAGAGAACCCTCAGGATCAGAATAGGGGAGCACCTGAGGGATATCAAGAGGGAGAGGGAGGGGGTTGGGGGGAAAGGGGGGGGGGAGAAAAGGAAGGGGGAGAGACCAGTGGCCAAACACTTTGCCCGATATCACCAGGGCAAACCAGATGGGTTGAAGGTGAAAGGTATCTACACCCTAAAATTACCAGCAAGAAGAGGTGACTTCGACCGCATCTTACTTCAAAAAGAGAAATGGTGGATATACACCTTGAAGTCCCTTTCACCTATAGGAATGAACACAGAGTTGAGTATGCAACCCTTCCTAGAATAACATGATTTCTCCTCCGTCTGTCCCTTTCTATCTCTCCCTCTCTTCCCCTGATTCCCCCTCTCCTCCCCCCCCCCTTCCTTTCCCCTCTCCCCTTTCACACGTGATCCCCACACCAGGGTGATTTCACCCAGGTAACCTCTACCAGTACACCGTTTTATTCCTTGGACAATAACGTCCTTATCTCCCTTTGCAAGGTCCTGGAGAATTACTCTTTCTTTGATCTTATTCTTAAGCTCAATTCCATCTTTATATCTATTCTGATTTCTTCCTCTCCTTCCCTTTTCTTTGCGGAAGTTCTAGAATAGTTTACTACTACATGAGTCCCTAGCTCAGTCCCGGGTTTTAAATCCCTAGTATGGGACCACTTTGGTTGATGGTTGTTATTAACATATGTCATAGACACTGTAACTATATATGAATTAGCCACTAATGATGAGATCCCCATCCTGTAGAATTTCTATAAATGACAGGAAAGGGCAGGGGGACCGTAGTATGGACACAGTAAAGAAATTTACTCTATTCTGGACTTTCCTCCCCTGAATTCAAATCTAATAGGCCAAGCATGACTACTTTCCTTTCTACATATGCTGTGAGAACGAGAGACCAAAACCATATACACACATTCCCAAAAAAATGGAACAACTACCCGGGCTGGACACTGACATAAATCTTGCCCGTCCCTGTTGACGATAGGGGTTAATTGAAATAAGGAGGCGTGACAGCATCTCGGAGCAATAAGAGGGAGGGATGCTTGTCAAGCTCCAGTACGTCCTGTTGAAGCTACGTAACAATGACGTTGCGAAACGCGTCGACGTAACCAAGATGTGCAGACGCCGAAGCTATCTCCCGCAGTGATCAGGAGACGGGATTCCCTTTCAGTGGAAACTTGAAAAGTTTAACCGCCACACATACGGGGAAAGAACCCACCACACAAGCACAGTTGTAGTGTGCTCCAGCGAGTGAGAGGATTACTACGTACCCGAACGCCTGGTGAATACAGCATATCACGGTCGGCACTGGCAGCGCAGAGGCCACGGAGCGGTGGAGCAGCTGCAGGACATTAGACACAGCTAATGCTCGTACGACAGAGAGGTGGTAATGTAACCCCTTTAGCTCCTATATGCAGTGGTGACTCTGAACCCTTAATAATTGAAGTGATATGGCCCTGACAAATGTGGACAGAAGTGCACAGTGACATTCAGCTCTGTATAGACTTCCAGGATACCTTCATACACTGGCAGTCCCGAGAGATATCGGGCCATCCTGAGAGGTCATGTGACCTGTTCCTGGTACAAACAGTATTCATTACACTGTGCGGCTTCTATATCCCCTAAACTCTACAGAGACTCTCTGCTATATATTCATCCCCACAAACTACAGGAATGGACTCTCAGCAAAATTCATGATTTAAGCATGCGCATGCAACTTAATGTATGAGTCCCCCTGACCCATCAATTTAGCTGTAGTATCCACACAGCCAACGTGGATGATATCTAGCGAGGTTTTGAGTTAGGCAACCAATCGTTTACATTCATTCCACTTTTCCCATCTCCCCGGGGGACCACACATGCAATAGGTCCCTCTATTATCATATTCCTAACAAACATTATTTTCCTTTTTGATCTGGCGATTGGCCACAGGGACCTCATGCATCTGTGGGTATAAAGGCGCCTGCACTTTATGTTTTATTTCATATGTCTATATATGTGTATATGTTGCATGTTTGTGTGTTGTAGGTTGATGGGCGCGCCCCGTGCTGATTGCACTGGACGGGCCCATTAAATTGTGTCAGGTGGATCAGCTCCATACATGTGTTCTATTGTCTTTGGTATAGCACTTGTAATTTTTAGATTTTTCTAATAAACCTTTATACATTTTTACATACATCCTTTTCCCTCCCTTTATTGCCCACCATATCCATGGTAACCACTTTTTGGACCGAGGGAGATCACTCTCTTGTGCTTCCCCCTGGTCCTTTCCTTTGATAGTATGCTTGTTTTGGGTTACGGATACGGCCTCCAACTCTGAGGAGAGGCATTGGGTGGAAAATTGTGACTTTGTGACTTATTTAAAGGCAGGTACTTATAGGGTGGTCCCCTCTCCTTCCTTCTAGCCAGTATTGTTTTTTTGGGATTCTAGTTGATCCTTCTGGACCATGCTATTTTGTTATTTTTCTTACTGCCTATGCGATTCACCTGACTAACTTTTTGGTCTACTCATCGTCTGACTAGCAAAGTGGACTACTAACAATCCGTTATAATGGCCTTCACACTAGGGGAAGACATAGATAAAGAGATAAGAGAGACATTTGAGAAAGATGCATCCCAAACCCAAAACAGAGTTGAGGAGATCAAAGAAGGGTTTAGGGAACATAAAAAATTACTGTTAAAACATCTTAACAGGAAATGGGACGTTTCCTTCTTAGAGACTTATATTGAACATAAGATAGTCCCTCGCGGACTACGCGACAAAACCATACCGGCAGAACACCTTCATAACGACAGATTCCTCCCCAAATGGAAGGAACTGTGCGTCAATCACGGCATTGCGGTTATGAAATTAATAGTCGAAGAAGAGAAAATCCAACTGACGGAACTTAGAGAAAAGATAGAGGAAAGTGCCAAGGGATTAGATCTGATGAAGGAGGAAGAAGAATTTAATAGACAAAACGAATTTCTAAAAAAGGAAATAGAGAAGGCACAACAAACATTAAAACTAACTAAACAATCAAAATATAGAAGAGACATACAGGACTTTGAAAAAGGTCAAGCCTTTGACCTGACAATTAGAAGAGGAAGAAGTAATTCCTCCAGACGGGGGTTTAGATCCCAATCCAGGAATAGAGGGGATGGTTCTCCCCCCTCTGCAGATGAGGGTAACACACATAGAGGAGTAACTTTTTTGGAGAAAGAGGGGGTGGAGGGAAACACACCCTACACCCCCTCCTCTGTGAATCCCCCTACACTACAAAAGAAAAAAGAGAACAGGCCTCAGAAAGGGAAATCTCAAAGACAAAGGACAGAAGGATCACGAACAAGAAGCCAGAATCGCTAGGACCAACTATGTACAAAGAAAACCCTGTACATAAATCTGATATGACAGTCATCAACTTGTCATCATTTCCCCTAGCCCCCAGACACATCCAATTGCTACAACGTGGGATGTCCTTCTCACCCACGAGCAACATGGATGAATTTAATGTCTATAAGGACGTTGTGCTATACCTTAGAAAGATCTTTTATAGATCTCTATATGCACAGGATCCATCATTAGAAACGATAGACATACATTTAGACGCAGATGACCAAAATGCGATCGACATTCTTAACTCATTACTGGCAGAAAACGAAGAGGGTGGAGTAGGTATTGAGGAATCACTGACAAGGAGATCAGTGAATCTGAATATCAAATCCAAAAAAATGCCCCCCCTAAATAAAAACAAATGGCTTGGCATGTTTCTTGACATGATCCAGATGGAATTGGAAGGAATCAATTGGAAATATACTGGCCATGACAACCTCACCCAAACAGAACGTCAAGCATTGAAGGAATTGAGGGAAGCCAAAAACGTAATAATAAAAAGAAGTGATAAGGGAGGTAATGTCGTCCTAATGGACGACTCTGACTATGAAAAAGAGGCTAAACGCCTCCTGGGAGACACCAATACATATAGGAGATTGGATGAAAATCCCTTTCCTAAATTGGTGCAAAATCTTAACAGCAAACTGGATGATGCAGTGGAGGGGGGACTACTTACTAAACGTGAGTGTGAATACCTATCCGTTGAGGACTATAACATACCTACCTTTTACTGTATACCAAAGGTACACAAATCCCTGGAGAAACCACCAGGGAGACCAATTGTGTCAGCCATACGGGGACCCCTTGACAGAATGGGGAAGTACTTGGACTCCCTCCTTAAAGAGATGGTAGTGGAGCTCAAATCTTATGTGCAGGACACACGTCATGTGCTGGCCAGACTGGCCAACCTCGAAGTTCGGGAGGAGGCATGGCTGGTCAGCATTGACGTTGAATCACTGTATACGTCCATCCCACATGAACACGGCATCACAGCTGTTAGGAACTCTCTGGAAAAGAATTTTCCCCTCCTAGGATCACAGAATGAATTCCTGGTGGAACTTCTTGAATTCGCTTTAAATAACAACTTCTTTCAGTTTGCCTCAAAGTTCTATCAGCAGATTAAGGGCACCTCGATGGGGGCGTCATGGGCTCCGGCCTATGCATGCCTCCATCTGGGTAGATGGGAGGAGGAGGAGGTATTTAACTGTCCAATGTACCTCGGTCATGTACATACATGGCTGAGGTACATTGATGATGTACTGGTCATCTGGACGGGTGACTTGGATGCTCTCCACGAGTTCATCGATCAGCTCAATACGAATGAACGCAACATTCATCTTACTTACACCTATGACCGGTCTAAATTGTCTTTCCTAGACCTTCTAATTGGCCTGAAGGGAGGAGTCATAAGTACCTCCACCTTCCGCAAGGAAACAGCGGCAAACACTTTGTTTCAAGCAGACAGCCATCACCCTCCTTGGCTAAAGGATGGTATCCCTACAGGACAATTTATGAGAATCAAACGTAACTGTTCAAATAGCAATGATCTGCATAGGGAGACCAAGGACCTGTATATGAGATTCCGGAACCGCGGGTATTCTCATAGACAGATTCGAAATGCCAAACGTAAAGCTGCGGCTAGAAGTAGAGAAAGTCTATTGTCTATGAACCAAAGGGGGGAAAAAGAACAACAAAAAATTGAGGACAAAGGCCCAATAAGACTCATTACCACATATGGGGCCCAATGGGAGTCAGTAAGAAAAATCCTGCAAAAACATTGGAATATCCTCACCAACAACAAGAGGCTAGCCAACATAGTGGGGGATGGACCCAAGATGGTGGCACGCAGAGCCAAAAATCTGGGGGACGTCCTTATCCACTCTGAATACACGAGATACCAAGATCCCACATGGCTATCTGAATATCCACGGCATACGGGCATGGTCCCCTGCACAAGATGTCAGATATGCCCTTTTGTGGACAAGACTAACACTTTCAAGGACACTTTGGGGCAGGGACAATATGTGATCAAAGATTTGATTAATTGTTCCACAATGAAGGTGATATATATGATCACCTGTCCGTGCCCAAAAATGTATATAGGCAAAACAAAGAGAACCCTCAGGATCAGAATAGGGGAGCACCTGAGGGATATCAAGAGGGAGAGGGAGGGGGTTGGGGGAAAGGGGGGGGGGGGAAAAGGAAGGGGGAGAGACCAGTGGCCAAACACTTTGCCCGATATCACCAGGGCAAACCAGATGGGTTGAAGGTGAAAGGTATCTACACCCTAAAATTACCAGCAAGAAGAGGTGACTTCGACCGCATCTTACTTCAAAAAGAGAAATGGTGGATATACACCTTGAAGTCCCTTTCACCTATAGGAATGAACACAGAGTTGAGTATGCAACCCTTCCTAGAATAACATGATTTCTCCTCCGTCTGTCCCTTTCTATCTCTCCCTCTCTTCCCCTGATTCCCCCTCTCCTTCCCCCCCCCTTCCTTTCCCCTCTCCCCTTTCACACGTGATCCCCACACCAGGGTGATTTCACCCAGGTAACCTCTACCAGTACACCGTTTTATTCCTTGGACAATAACGTCCTTATCTCCCTTTGCAAGGTCCTGGAGAATTACTCTTTCTTTGATCTTATTCTTAAGCTCAATTCCATCTTTATATCTATTCTGATTTCTTCCTCTCCTTCCCTTTTCTTTGCGGAAGTTCTAGAATAGTTTACTACTACATGAGTCCCTAGCTCAGTCCCGGGTTTTAAATCCCTAGTATGGGACCACTTTGGTTGATGGTTGTTATTAACATATGTCATAGACACTGTAACTATATATGAATTAGCCACTAATGATGAGATCCCCATCCTGTAGAATTTCTATAAATGACAGGAAAGGGCAGGGGGACCGTAGTATGGACACAGTAAAGAAATTTACTCTATTCTGGACTTTCCTCCCCTGAATTCAAATCTAATAGGCCAAGCATGACTACTTTCCTTTCTACATATGCTGTGAGAACGAGAGACCAAAACCATATACACACATTCCCAAAAAAATGGAACAACTACCCGGGCTGGACACTGACATAAATCTTGCCCGTCCCTGTTGACGATAGGGGTTAATTGAAATAAGGAGGCGTGACAGCATCTCGGAGCAATAAGAGGGAGGGATGCTTGTCAAGCTCCAGTACGTCCTGTTGAAGCTACGTAACAATGACGTTGCGAAACGCGTCGACGTAACCAAGATGTGCAGACGCCGAAGCTATCTCCCGCAGTGATCAGGAGACGGGATTCCCTTTCAGTGGAAACTTGAAAAGTTTAACCGCCACACATACGGGGAAAGAACCCACCACACAAGCACAGTTGTAGTGTGCTCCAGCGAGTGAGAGGATTACTACGTACCCGAACGCCTGGTGAATACAGCATATCACGGTCGGCACTGGCAGCGCAGAGGCCACGGAGCGGTGGAGCAGCTGCAGGACATTAGACACAGCTAATGCTCGTACGACAGAGAGGTGGTAATGTAACCCCTTTAGCTCCTATATGCAGTGGTGACTCTGAACCCTTAATAATTGAAGTGATATGGCCCTGACAAATGTGGACAGAAGTGCACAGTGACATTCAGCTCTGTATAGACTTCCAGCATACCTTCATACACTGGCAGTCCCGAGAGATATCGGGCCATCCTGAGAGGTCATGTGACCTGTTCCTGGTACAAACAGTATTCATTACACTGTGCGGCTTCTATATCCCCTAAACTCTACAGAGACTCTCTGCTATATATTCATCCCCACAAACTACAGGAATGGACTCTCAGCAAAATTCATGATTTAAGCATGCGCATGCAACTTAATGTATGAGTCCCCCTGACCCATCAATTTAGCTGTAGTATCCACACAGCCAACGTGGATGATATCTAGCGAGGTTTTGAGTTAGGCAACCAATCGTTTACATTCATTCCACTTTTCCCATCTCCCCGGGGGACCACACATGCAATAGGTCCCTCTATTATCATATTCCTAACAAACATTATTTTCCTTTTTGATCTGGCGATTGGCCACAGGGACCTCATGCATCTGTGGGTATAAAGGCGCCTGCACTTTATGTTTTATTTCATATGTCTATATATGTGTATATGTTGCATGTTTGTGTGTTGTAGGTTGATGGGCGCGCCCCGTGCTGATTGCACTGGACGGGCCCATTAAATTGTGTCAGGTGGATCAGCTCCATACATGTGTTCTATTGTCTATGGTATAGCACTTGTAATTTTTAGATTTTTCTAATAAACCTTTATACATTTTTACATACATCCTTTTCCCTCCCTTTATTGCCCACCATATCCATGGTAACCACTTTTTGGACCGAGGGAGATCACTCTCTTGTGCTTCCCCCTGGTCCTTTCCTTTGATAGTATGCTTGTTTTGGGTTACGGATACGGCCTCCAACTCTGAGGAGAGGCATTGGGTGGAAAATTGTGACTTTGTGACTTATTTAAAGGCAGGTACTTATAGGGTGGTCCCCTCTCCTTCCTTCTAGCCCATTGCCCTACTGACCATGTCCACTGCCCTACTGACCATGTCCACTACCCTACTGACCACGTCCACTGCCCTACTGACTGACATCATTCCCAGTCCACACTGACACCACTGGCCGAACTAGGGTTGCAAAGGTCGCACTTGTGACTGGGCCCTGGCCTTCCGCCACCATGGCGAAGCCCAAGACTGAAGAACTGCACAACATGTGAAAGGGATCCGCTGTGGGCCGTAAAGGGTCATGGGATCAGTTGGAAGGGCTTTTGGTTCAGAGGGAATGGCTCAGGTTTGAGGTCGGGGGGCCCTTCATGATTTCTCTCACCAGGTCCCTGAAGGTTCTAGCTACGCCTCTGGGTGATGGGGTCCCTGTCCCCAGATCAGAAGGAGTCCCTGTTCCCAGAGCTAATGGGGTCCCTATTCTCATGTGATAAGGGGTCCTTGTCCCCAGGGGTGATTGGGTCCTTGTCCCCAGGGGTGATTGGGTCCCTGTCCCCAGGGGTGATGGGGTCCCTAATAGGGTCCCACCTATTGCAGTGTTTTCTGTACCCCATAGCAGTGTCCTCTGCCCCCTTTCACATCACTCCCATAGTGTCCTCTGCCCTTCTCCCCCATAGCAAGTTTCCTATGCCCCCAAAGCAGTGTCCCCTATCCCCCTCACCATGACTGTAATGTCCTCTGTACCCCCCATAGTGTCCTCTGTCCCCACCATAGTGTCCTCTGTACCCCACCATAGTGTCCTCTGTACCCACCATAGTTTTCTCTGTACACCCCATAGTGTCCTCTGTCCCGCCATAGTGCCATCTGTACCCCACCATAGTGTCCTCTGTACCCACCATAGTTTTCTCTGTACACCCCATAGTGTCCTCTGTCCCGCCATAGTGCCATCTGTACCCTCCATAGTGTCCTCTGTACCCCCCCATAGTGTCCTCTGTAATCCCCCATAGTGTCCTCTGTCCCCACCCATAGTGTTCTGTACACCCCTTAGTGTCCTCTGTACCCACTCCATAGTATCCTCTGTAACCCCCATAGTGTCCTCTGTCCCCACCAGTGTCCCCTATCCCCCTCACCATGACTGTAGGGCCCTCTGTACCCCCCATAGTGTCCTCTGTCCCCACCATAGTGTTCTCTGTACCCCACCATAGTGTCCTCTGTACCCACCATAGTTTTCTCTGTACACCCCATAGTGTCCTCTGTCCCGCCATAGTGCCATCTGTACCCCCCATAGTGTCCTCTGTACCCCCATAGTGTCCTCTGTCCCCACCATAGTGTTCTCTGTACACCCCTTAGTGTCCTCTGTACCCACCCCATAGTATCCTCTGTAACCCCCATAGTGTCCTCTGTCCCCACCATAGTGTTCTGTGTACACCACATAGTGTCCTCTGTACCCCCCCATAGTGTCCTCTGCCCCCACCATAGTGTTATCTGTACACCCCATAGTGTCCACTGTATCCCCCCATAGAGTCCTGTGTACTCCCCATAGTGTCCACTGTCCACCCCCATAGTGTCCTCTGTACTCCCCATAGTGTCCCCTGTACCCCCATAGTATCCTCTGTCCTCACCATAGTGTCCTCTGTACCCCCATAGTGTTCTCTGTACACCCCATAGTGTCCTCTGCACCCCCCATAGTATCCTCTGTACCCCCATAGTGACCTCTGTCCCCACCATAGTGTTCTATGTACACCCCATAGTGTCCTCTGTCCCCACCATAGAGTCCTCTGCCCCCCTCCATGACCCCCACACACACACTGTGTAGGTAGAACTCTCTTACCTTACACAGGTGTACAGCGAGCAGAGCAGAGATCGATATCACAGGGCTGGATGAGGACGGGAACTGCTGGTTAACTTTTTACATTAACAGGCTGGTGATTGGTTGTTAGGTTCGCCCGGCAACCAATCACCTGCTGTGTAGATTAAAAAGCTAACTACAGCGGTCCCCACCCCCATCCATTCCTGGGATACCGCCGCTGTCCAATGAACAGGACAGTGGCGAAAATGTCAGCGGGAAGGGGTGCCCATGAATTAATCATGGGCACTGATGGGCCGGAGACCTAGCGGTGGCAGACCGGGTGTGGCCCGTGGGCAGCGGGTTACCGACCCCTGATTTAGGGCATTTCTGCAAGATACAAGTCAGGGCCAACTTTCCAACCTCATAACCCCCCTTTGTACACCTATACATCTTAGGACAGATGTGTTAAAGAGGTTGTAAACTCTCCTAAAAAAAACAAAAGCAAAGGCATAATGAGCTAGTATGCATCACATAATTGCTCATTATGAAATACTTACCTTAGAACAAAGCTGCTGAGACAGCTGACATCTTCTCATGTCTCTAACCTCAGGACATGGTGCCCTTAAAGTCTATAGGTCATGGTCTGGACAGTGCAGACTCGCGGCACTGACTATAAATAAACAGTGGAGCCATGAGAGTGGAGGGGGGGTCAGGCTGCATTCACACTTCCGCGTAGTGAGAACAAGTTTGTCATCGCCCTCCAGTTTTGGTTGAGCAATGTTGTGTGTCGCATAGGGCCAGCCCATATGTGGTTTGTAATTGCAGAAAGCCCAGCATCTTCTATTTACACAACTACTAGAGTAGCATATACAGTAGCACAAGTGGTCATGGGAGTTGCAGTTCATTGAGTCGCCTGCACATTATAGGACCTCCCAGCCTGGGGTGTAGTCTCCAGCTGGATAATCATGGGGGACACAATGAATTGCATGGGGAATGATAAAGGCCTACTAATTAGAACATATTTGGCTTATCATATGCAGAGACTATAGACGTTCACCCCCTTCCTGCCCAGGCCAATCTTCAGCTTTCAGCGCTGAATGAGAAATGTGCGGTCATGCAACAATCATGAAATTTTATCATTTATTTTTCACACAAACAGAGCTTTCTTTTAGTGGTATTCAATCACCACTGTTTATTTTTTATTTTTTGATAAACAAAATAAATAAACTCATTAAAAACCCTTTTCTTTGTTTCTGATATAAAATTTTACAAACAAATAATATATCTTCATAAATTTATGCCAACCTGTATTCTGCTCCATTTCTTTGGTGAAAATAACCCAAATTAGGGCAGTTCAAATATTCCCCAAATGGCCCCTTTTTGGAAAGTAGACAGTCCAAGATATTTAGTTATGCTCCGTACACACAAGCGGAATTTCCGTCGAAAAAATCTTGGATGGTTTTTCCGAAGGAATTCCGCTCGAGCTTGGCTTGCATACACAGTCACACAAAAAATCTCGGAACTTTCGACCACCAAGAACGCGGTGACGTACAACACTACGATGAGCCAAGAAAATGAAGTTCAATGCTCCCGAGCATGCGTCGAATTGTTTCCGAGCATGCGTAGGAATTTTGCGCGTCAGAATTGGTACAGACATTGGAACTTTTTCCGACCGAAAAATAGAGAACCTGCTCTCAATCTTTTGCTGGCGGGAATTCCACCAGCAAAAGTCCGATGGAGCATACACATGGTCGGAATTTCTGACCAAAAGCTCACATCAGACTTTTGCTGGTGGAATTTACAATCGTGTGTACTGTGCATAAGAGGCATGGCGAGTTTTTTGAAGGTGTAATTTTGTGTCAAATTTATTTTGTAAAACGAAAAATTTAAAAATCGTAAAAAAAAAAGAAAAAATGTAATAAAAAGGGAAAACATTTTTTTTCACATATTGTTACCAATAATGCCCAGTACACATGATAGGATTTTCCGACGGAAAATGTTAGATGGGAGCTTGTTGTCAGAAATTCCGACCGTGTGTAGGCTCCATCAGACATTTTCCATCGGAATTTCTGTTACACAAAATTGAGATCTGTATCTCAAATTTTCCAACAACAAAATCAGTTGTTGTAAATTCCGATCGTGTGTACACAATTCCGACGCACAAAGTTCCATGTATGCTCGGAATCAAGCAGAAGAGCCACACTGGCTATTGAACTTAATTTTACTCGGCTCATTGTATGTGTTGTACGTCACCGCGTTCTTGACTACGAATTTCCGACAAGATTTGTGTGACCGTGTGTATGCAAGACAAGTTTGAGCCAACATCCATAGGAAAAAAAACATGGATTTTGTTGTTGGAAAATCCTATCGTGTGTACAGGGCATTAATGTTCCTGGTCACCACCACACCAGGAATACTAATTGGTAACAATATGTGAAAAAATGTTTTCCCCTTTTATTAAATTTTTTCTTTTTTTTTACAATTTTTTTTAACACACTGGGGCTGATTTACAAAGCATTTGCGCCATGATTTGTGGTGCACGCCGATGCGCAAATGACATCTTCGTATTTACAAAGCATTTGCGCCGGTAACACAGCGCGATCCCCCATTTACTATTCTCTTCCCGACGCACGGGAAGAGGTGATCTGTACACCACTATAGACCTGGTGCACGGCATCTTTAACTTCAAATTTAAACAAGCTGGAAGTGCCAATAATATGGGGGTGATGTGGGGTGATGTGGGGAAATGTAGTACTAACTGGCCAAGTCACAAATATGGCCAAAATAGAATGAGAAAGTGACTTTCTCTGAACAAGTTCATTGAATAAAACAGCATTAAGAAAACAAACAAAATTCAGAAAAAAAAATGCGTGGGGCCCTTCAGATCTGGTATGGATATTAAGGGGAACCCCATGCCAAAAAAAAATGGTGAGGGGTCCCCCTAAAAATCCATCCCCACCCGGTGACCCCACCCCCTCAGATGCACGGGGACTTGACGAGGACTTCCCTGTGGCATTCCCCGTGACGTCAGAGGGGGGCGGGGTCACCCGTTACATATCCCCTTCTGACGTCACGGGGAATGCCACAGGAAAGTCCCCGTCAAGTCCCCGTGTCAGAGAGGGGAGGGGTCACCGGGCGGCTCCGCCGCCGTTATTTAAGAACCGTTAGAAGAGGAGAAGCGTCACACAGCAGGAGCCTCCCTCCATGCCATCATGGATGCGGAGCGGCCCGAGGAGAAGGAGATAAGAAGACGCCGCGGAGGAAGATGCCGGACGAGAACAATGGAGGAAGAACCAGAAGAACCAGGAGAAGAAGAAGATGGAGGAAGAAACCAAAGGAAGATAGAAGATAGATGATAGAAGAAAGAAGATAGAAAATAGAAGAAAGAAGAAGCATTTAAAAAGGAATTGTCAAAAACTGTCTCTTGTCATTTTTAACATTTTTGACAGTTTTTTTGTGAAATGGTAGGGGTACTTTTCTACCCCCTTACCATTTCACACAAGGGGGAGGGCCAGGATCTGGGGGTCCCCTTGTTAAAGAAGGCTTCCAGATTCCGATAAGCCCCCCGCCCGCAGACCCCCACAACCACCGGGCAAGGGTTGTAGGGATGAGGCCCTTGTCCCCATAAACATAAAACCCCCGCTTGTATAAGCAACATAACACCGTGCGTCAGACTTGACGGGACTTACCTGTGACGTCACGGGGAATGCCACAGGGAAGTCCTGTCATGTCCCGTGTGTCAGAGGGGGGCGGGGTCACCGGGTGGCCCCGCCCCCCATTATTTAAGAACCGTCAGACGAGGAGATGCCGTCACACAGCGGGAGCCTCCCTCCATGCCAGCATGGGTGCGGAGTGGCCCGGAGAAGAAAATGAAGAAGACAAGAAGAGAAGAAGGGAAGAAAAGAAGAAGAGAAGAAGATGAAGAGAAGAGCGGGAGCCTCCCCCCATGCCATGGGTGCGGAGCGGCCCGAGGAGAAGAAGATAGAAGACGCCGCGGAGGAGATGCTGGATGAGAACGCCGGAGGAAGAACCAGAAGAGCCAGAAGAACCAGAAGAAGAAGATGAAGGAAGATAGAAGAAAGAAGAAGCATTTAAATAAAGGAATTGTCAAAAACTGTCTCTTGTCATTTTTAACATTTTTGACAGTTTTTTTGTGAAATGGTAGGGGTACTTTTCTACCCCCTTACTATTTCACACAAGGGGGAGGGCCAGGATCTGGGGGTCCCCTTGTTAAAGAAGGCTTCCAGATTCCGATAAGCCCCCCGCCCGCAGACCCCCACAACCACCGGGCAAGGGTTGTAGGGATGAGGCCCTTGTCCCCATAAACATGGGGACAAGGTGTTTTGAGGGCTATCCCAAAGCACCCTCCCAATGTTGAGGGCATGTGGCCTGGTACGGTTCAGGAGGGGGGGCGCTCTCTTGTCCCCCCTCTTTTCCTGCGGCCTACCAGGTTGCGTGCTCGGATAAGGGTCTGGTATGGATTTTTGGGGGGACCCCACGCCATTTTTTTTTATTTTGGCACGGGGTTCCCCTTAAAATCCATACCAGACCTGAAGGGTCTGGTATAGATTTTGAGGGGGACCCCACGCCATTTTTTTTAAAAATTTTGGCCGGGGTTCCCCATAATATCCAAACCAGACCTGAAGGGCTTTTAGGGGGAATTTAGGGGGACCCCCCACGTCATTTTTTTTTAAAATTTTGGTTTGGGGTTCCCATGCCGTTTTTATCAGTGAACTTTTATGTGTATTGTCGGACCGGCAATTCCTTAATAGCTGCAAGTAGTTTTAAATGACTTTTTTTCCTTTGAAATGTCATTTTGCTGTCAGACTGTTCTAAACACGGGAAACATGCGCCCCTTTACAGGCATACTTTAGACACCCCCCAGGTACGAAATTTAAAGGAATATTACACTTTTATTGTTTCACTTTAAGCATTATTAAAATCACTGCTCCCGAAAAAACGGCCATTTTTAAAACTTTTTTTGCATTGATCCATGTCACCTGGGGCAGGACTCAGGTCCCCAAACACTTTTTATGACAATAACTTGCATATAAGCCTTTTGATTATTCATGTTCGTGTCCCATAGACTTTAACGTGTTTGCGTGTTCGAACAAATTTTTTGCCTGTTCGCAAGTTCTGGTGCGAACCAAACAGGGGGGTGTTTGGCTCATCACTAATTGCTGGACCGACATTTCATTATAGCCGCGAGTAGTTTTAAATAACTTTTATTCCTTAAGGGCCAGTTCACACCACATGCAGTCCAGTGCATTTTTTCTGCATCAAAAATGCACGGAAATTAGGTTGTATGGTTTTCAATGGCATAGTTCACACCAGTGCTTGCAGTTCCAGTGCGTTTCCAGTTCCCCAAAAAAAAAGTAGAACATGCTGCATTTTTTATGCACTGGACTGTACTGGAACGCTGTAATATGCATCAAAAATGCACTGGAACGCACCTAAATGCACCAAAAATGCACTGCAACACACTTGTCCTTATTTAAGGTTAAGAAAACAGAGGGGCGGGGAAAAGCACTGGACTGCATCAAAAATGCACCAAAAACGCACTGGAACACATAAAAAAGTGCATGCAGAAAAGCACCTGGAACGCATCCGGACTGCGTTTCTATGGTGTGATCTGGCCCTTAGGGCCCTTAGGGCCAGTTCACACCATAGAAACGCAGTATGGACGCGTTCCAGGTGCTTTTCTGCATGCACGTTTTTAAAGCGTTCCAGTGCGTTTTTTGGTGCGTTTTTGATGCAGTCCAGTGCTTTTTTTCCCCCCTCTTTTTTCTTAACATTAAATAAGGACAAGTGCGTTCCAGTGCATTTTTGATGCGTTTTACAGCTTTCCAGTACAGTCCAGTGCAGAAAAAATGCAGCATGTTCTACTTTTTTCTGGAACTGGAACGCACTGGAACGGCAAGCACTGGTGTGAACCGTGCCATTGCACACCATATAACTGAATTTCCATGCATTTTTGATGCATAAAATATGCACTGGACTGCATGGGTGTGAACTGGCCCTTAAGCAATTTGGCATATTCAAAGGCATTTCTCCTTGTTTCGTTTTTGGGGTTGTCCAATTGGTGACATTGATATATGTCCCTTAGGGTGGGACCTGGGCCCCATACCCATTTTAAGGCCAATAACTAGAAGATAAGCCAGCCAAGTGGGGACTAGTAAAATTGCCAAGTCAGTTCCCTTAGACTGCAATAGTATTTGTTGTATAACTTTTGCACATGTTAGGCTCTTTAGTTGCCCCCCTGTACTGGGGGGTGTTTTGTCCCATCTGTAATTTTGGTACATGCTGGATGATGTGCTTAATTTTGGACAGTGGGGTGGCTTATTTTGTGCTAGCTGCATTTGGGTTGTGCTGGGAATGCTCGGGGACTTTGTTTTTTTTTTCCTGTGTCTTTTGGTGTGTGAAATGCATTTGGGTTGGTCTGGGCATGCTCAGGGACTTTGGTTATTTTTGGTGGTGCTTTTTGTGTGTGAACAGCGCTTGGATGTTTCTGGGCATGCTCAGAGTGTGTTTTTGGGTTAGTAATTTAAGGACATCCTTAACAGGTGTACCCACTTTGAAGTTCAGTCTCTACATTGGGTGAACTTGCATTTTGTGTGTTTCATGGACTGTCCATGTGTTTGCAATTGCCTCATTAGCACACAAACCTATGTTATATAAAGCTTGCAGATAGCAACCTTTTCTTTGCCCTGAAAAGAGCCAAGATTGTGTGTGGGGGCCTGCAAGAGAGTACATTTGGGTGTCATTGAGTTTCTAACACATGTATTTTCTGTTTGTATTTTGTTTGTTATGTTGTTTCAAAACCGATGTGTTTTTATGCAATTTATTTGTTACTTTGGTTTGCTGTTTTTTTTTTTTTTAGGGTGATGGTTATTTTACCATGAAATCTTTTTTATGTTGGCAATTTTTGTTGTTTTTACGTTGTTCACTTTGATTTAACTGTCTGTGCTGCCGTATTTTTAAAATTCTTTCTCAAGATGTTGTGCCTAATGTTGTTTTAATCCTTAATAGATGTCCATTTTGTGGGTGCACTCCTTTTAACTCCTGTTAATTTACACTGCAAAAGGGTCAAACCTCAAACCTATTCTGTTAGTGTCTCAAATTAATATACATGTGTGCTTTCCTTGCTTCTTTTCCAAGTCCTGTGTTTTTTTTTTATTTGTTTTTTTTTTTGGACCAATAAAATAGTTTCAAATTCTTTGTTTTATGTGTTCTTTTCTTGCAACGGATTTCCCAGCTGCAGCTTAACTAGGCTGATTGGCATGGCTTGGCCAAATCTCTTTTTCATTTTTTTTTTTTTTTTTAAGTTACTTTCCTGGTGCCTATATGGTAGCACATGCATGGATTGTGCATATGCTGCCATGAATTGTGACCAGGAAAGTAACATTTCAGAGTTGTAAGTATTTAATTTTCTTTTTGAGCAGTGGTTTTCAGCCTCAGTCCTCAAGTACCCACCTGACAGGACATGTTTAGTAAATTTTATCTTATCTAAAATGGCTGTCCAAAATACAAAGCCATTGACTTTGGTTTAAAGCACCTGTGCAAGATGAAGGAAAACCTGCAAACATGACCTGTTGGGGGGTACTTGAGGACAGGGTTGAGAAGCACTGATTTAGAGCACTGACCTAAAATCAAGCTGAAGACAATCCTATTCTAATTGTGGACATTTGAGGGAAATCAAGACTTTTATTTATTTTTTTTAAAGGTTCAGCTTTGTGTCCCTTTTCTTAAAATTGGCTTCACTTCCTGTCACATAGCCAAACAGGAAGTGAGAGTAAAACGCTAATAATATTTTTCCTTGGGGACACACAGGTCAATCTAACTAGTGCCCCCATTATGCAAATTGCACTCTAGCACTTTGTTGTGTACACCCCAAATTATTAGGTATTTTGGGGTTTATTAAAGGCAAATCCTTTCTGCAATACAAGTGTAGTTGATGAAAATCAGAGGGGTAGCATTGGTGATTTTATCATCCAATCATGTAGAGGCAAAGATGCAGTTTTTTTTCTTTTCCTTGCATGTCCCCCCTCGTATCTCCAGCAACTGCACTTCTAAGTGCACTTGTAGTGCAAAGTGGATTTATCTTTTAGTAAATAAACCCCAAGATACATAATAATTTGGGATGTACATGGCAAAATGCTAGAGTGCAATTTCCCGAATGGGGAAACTATTTGGATTGACCTGTGTGTCCTCAAGGACATACATTGGTAGGGTTTTACCCTCACTTCCGGTTTGGCTATCTGACAGGAAGTTAATAATTTTGAATGAGAAATTGGCAAAATTTGGGAGTAGGGATGAGCTGAACACCCCCCGGTTCGGTTCGCACCAGAACCTGCGAACGGACCGAAAATTTGCACGAACATTAGAACCCCGTTGAGGTCTATGGGACTCGAACATTCGAAATCAAAAGTGCTCATTTTAAAGGCTAAATTGCATGGTATTGTCCTAAAAAGGGTTTGGGGACCCGGGTCCTATCCCAGGGGACATGTATCAACGCAAAAAAAACTTTTAAAAACGTCCGTTTTTTCGGGAGCAGTGATTTTAATGATGCTTAAAGTAAAAAAAAAAAAAAGTGAAATATTTCTTTAAATATCGTACCTAAGTGTGTCTATAGTATGCCTGTAAAGTGGCACGTGTTTCCCGTGTTTAGAACAGTCCCTGCACAAAATGTCATTTTTAAAGGAAAAAATCTCATTTAAAACTGCTTGCGGGTTTAATGTAATGTCGGGTCCTGGCAATATGGATGAAAATCAGTGAGACAAATGGCATGGGTACCCCCCAGTCCATTACCAGGCCCTTTGGGTCTTGTATGGATATTAAGGGGAACCCCGCACCCAAATTAAAATAAGGAAAGGTGTGGGGCCACCAGGCCCTATATACTCTGAACAGCAGTATACAGGCGGTGCAAACAAGACAGGGACTGTAGGTTTGTTGTTAAGTAGAATCTGTTTTGTAATTTTGAACAGGTACATTTTTAACGTGTTTAGCTCCAGCCAAAAAATCTTTTTTAAGCTTTTTGGAAAACATAGGGAAGGGTTATCACCCCTGTGACATTTGTTTTGCTGTCTTTCCTCCTCTTCAGAAGATTTCACCTCACTTTTTGTCCCAATGACAAATGTTTTTTGAAAATTTGGGTTTTTTTGTGGAACAAGGATTGGAAAGCATCAGTGGAAAGGAGAAATGTTTTTCCCATATTAACTCTTACAGGAGAGAATTTCCCTTCCTAGGGGTAGATTTCATCTCACTTCCTGTTGTCTCCTTCCGCTTGCAAGTAGGAGTCGTTTGTAAGTTAGATGTTTGAAAGTAGGGGCCTG
The DNA here is from genome assembly GCA_037952835.1 of Lithobates septentrionalis. Lineage (NCBI taxonomy): Eukaryota > Metazoa > Chordata > Amphibia > Anura > Ranidae > Lithobates > Lithobates septentrionalis. The sequence continues at coordinate 1,405,883 of JBBDGP010001126.1, read as the reverse complement.
CCCTATATACTCAGCAAAAATTTGGGCCTTAGGTGTTATTGTGGCCACAACACTGTAAGCCCTCACAGGGCCCTGCTGTGAAATATTAGATCAAGAATTGTAATTACATGCCCCTGTTGAACAGGGGCAGAAAAATTGGGTCTTTGGTGGTGGTGGTGGTGCTGGTGCCACAACACTGTAAGTCCTCACACGCTCTTGGTGGGTGAAGAAATGAGCCCTGCTGCAAAGTATTGCATCAAAAATTGTAATTACACGCCCCTGTTAAACAGGGGCTGAAAAATTGGGCCTTAGGCACTGGTGCTGGTGCCACAACACTGCAACCCCTCACAGATACTCTAGTTGGAATGCAGAAATGAGCCCTGCTGCAAAGTATTGCATCAAAAATTGTAATTACACGCCCCTGTTAAACAAGGGCTGAAAAATTGGGCCTTAGGCACTGGTGCTGGTGCCACAACACTGCAACCCCTCACAGATACTCTAGTTGTAATGCAGAAACGAGCCCTGCTGCAAAGTATTGCATCAAAAATTGTAATTACACGTCCCTGTTAAACAGGGGCTGAAAAATTGGGCCTTAGGCACTGGTGGTGGCACCCAGAGCCAAAAATTTTCTTACAAGCTATCAGCGTGATGATTGAGGAGGTAGAGGATAATTACTCAGGGATATTCACTCAGCATCAGCATAGGCAGTCTTTGAAGGGATCTGAGATTTCAAAAAAAAATATTCGGTTACATCAGCATCAGGTGCTTGGTAGCTGGTGGTGATCCAAGACTGATTCATTTTTATGAAGGTCAGTCGATCGACCGAGTTGGTGGACAGACGCACCCTGTGATTGGTTACAAAGCCTCCAGCAGCACTGAATGTGCGTTCCGAATGAACGCTGGATGCAGGACAGGTCAGTAGCTCAATTGCATACTGTGCAAGCTCTGGCCAGTGATCCATCCTCAAGACCCAGTAACCCAGAGGATTTTCGGTAGGAAAGGTGTCCAAGTCAGATCTTGCCCCTAGGTATTCCTGCACCATGTAAAACAGACGCTGGCGATGGTTGCTGGAACCGATCATACCTTGGGGCTGCAGACCAAAAAATTGTCTGAACGCATCGGTCAGACGGCCACCTTCTCCACCGCTCCTTCTTTGACTGACTGAAGCCTCAGCAACACGTTGTCCAGAAACAGGAGTTTGTAACCTCCCAGTCTCTGGGAAAGCGTTACACAGACCTTTCTGCAAGGCCTCCCGAAGATGTTTCATCCTCTGCTCCCTCTGCGATGGCAAGATAAGGTCCGCAACCTTACCCTTGTAACGTGGATCAAGGAGGGTTGCCAGCCAGTATTGGTCCTTCTCCTTGATACCACGAATACGAGGATCCTTACGCAGGCTTTGCAGGATCAGGGAGGCCATGCAGCGTCGTTTTGCTGAGGCATTCGGTCTGGAGTCCTCTGGGTCACTAAGGACTACATGGTCCGCAGCCACCTCCTCCCAGCCATGTACAAGTCCATGTGTTTCTTGGGACTGATCCCTTAAAGACTGCTGCTGATGCTGAGTGCCAGGCTCCACCTCCATACTGACACAATCTTCCTCCTCCTCCTCCTCCTCGTCCTCTTCCTGTGTGATCGGCGGGCACGCAGGAACACTGTCTGGATAAAGGGGGCCTTGAGAGCTAAGGAAGTCCTCCTCTTCCTGCCTCTGTTCTGCCTCAAGTGCCCTGTCCCTTATTCCACGCAGCGTGTGCTCCAACAGGTGGACAAGGGGGACAGTGTCACTGATGCATGCACTGTCACTGCTCACCATCCTCGTGGCCTCCTCAAATGGTGACAGGACAGTGCATGCATCCCTGATCATGGCCCACTGGCGTGGGGAAAAAAAACAAGCTCCCCTGACCCTGTCCTGGTGCCATAGTCGCACAGGTACTCATTGATGGCCCTCTGCTGCGTGTGCAGCCGCTGCAGCATGGCCAACGTTGAGTTCCACCTGGTGGGCATGTCACAGATTAGGTGGTTCTTGGGCAGGTTAAACTCCTTTTGGAGGTCCGCCAGCTGAGCACTGGCATTATATGACCAGCGGAAATGCACACAGACTTTCCTGGCCTGCCTCAGGACATCCTGTAAGCCCGGGTACCTGCCCAAGAACCACTGCACCACCAAGTTAAGGACGTGAGCCAAGCAGGGCACATGGGTCATTTGTCCCTGTCGGAGGGCAGAGAGGAGGTTAGTGCCATTGTCGCAAACCACCATTCCTGCCTTAAGTTGGCGTGGCGTCAACCACCTCTGAACCTGCCCCTGCAGAGCTGACAGAACCTCTGCCCCAGTGTGACTCCTGTCCCCCAAGCACACCAGCTCAAGCACCGCATGGCATCTTTTGGCCTGCGTACTTGCGTAGCCCCTTGAACGGCTACGGAGCACCGCTGGTTCAGAGGACAAAGCACAGGAAGAGGCCATGGAGGAAGAAGAAGAGGAGGGGTGGAGGAGAGAGGTGTGTCACAATCATTAGCATTTTGGAGGCGTGGTGGCGGAACAACCTCCAACACAACTGCACCTTGTCCTGCATCCTTCCCAGCTGCCAGCAGAGTCACCCAATGCGCTGTGAAACTTAGGTAACGTCCCTGTCCATGCCTGCTGGACCATGAGTCAGCGGTAAAATGCACCTTACCGCTGACCGCCCTGTCCAGGGAGGCATGGACATTGCCTTCCACATGCCGGTAGAGAGCCAGAATCACATTCCACAAACTCACGGAAGGGGGCAGAGTCTACCAACTGAAAAGGCAGCAGTTGAAGTGCTAGCAATTTTGCCAAGCTAGCATTCAACCGCTGTGCATGTGGATGGCTGGGAGCAAACTTCTTTCGGCGGTGCAGCAGCTGGGGCAGGGAAATTTGCCTTGCACAATCTGACGTTGGTGTACCAAAAGCAGATTGCCCACAAGTACTTGGCTGTGACACACCTAATTCTACACCTTCATTCCTCTCAGTGCAGGTCTCAGAGAGGACTGAAGGTATAGTGGGGTTGGAGATCTCAGCTGATGAGGAGCAAGGAGAGGTCCTCTTTGTTCTTTGGTGTGGGTCTTTTAGATATGCTTGCCAACGAACTGCATGGCAGGTCAACATATGTCTGGTCAGGCATGTGATACCCAAGCGGGAGATGTTTTGGCCATGCGAGATACGCTTGAGACATATGTTGCAAATAGCAGCGGTGCGATCTGATGCACTCGTCTCAAAAAAGGCCCACACCAAAGAACTTTTTGAATAACGCGCAGACACTGCAGCGCCCTGCACATGTAGAGCTTTGGGGTGTGATGCAGTCAATGTGCTGCCCTTAGGCTGGCCCCTGGAGGGCATCCTGCCTCGTTGGTGATGTGCCGCCTCCTCCTCTCTCCTATCAGGCATCCACGTTG